>JAKTRH010000076.1:0-68475 GCA_030579575.1 Sporopachydermia lactativora
TTACTTTGGGAATACACACTTGTAATTACATAGAAAACAGGTTGTAGAAACTGTAATAATCAAAAGGATGTAAAAACCTGGTTATTACAGCAATAACCTCGCAGTTTTTGCAACAGCCCTGCAATTTTCCAGAAATACATATACGACGATAAGAAAACCGCTCATTACGCAACAAGCACGCCATGAATCGGCCTGGTATCGCTTTAGACAGATACTGCCGTACGGCTTCTTCGAAATAAGCGTACAGTATACACATCTTAATCGAGTAATCAGATTTTAAGTTTATCCTTAAAACGGGCAACTGCATACGGAAAGGACGCTGGTTGAAGGATTGGGTGTAGTAGAATAGATATACCTGATATGGGACGATTCGGTTGCGTGAAATTTAGGGATTTAGAGGACTTATCCCACGAATCATGTTACACACTTGGTGTTGTGGCTTATAATTAGACAGAATGCATACTATGAGAATTTCCATATCACTTAGACGGTTGCTGAGAGGGGGATTACAAGTGCTGAAGGAGGTACACTACACAATGCTTATACTGCACGTATCTTATCGTATTACATAATCATTTATTATGCTCGGAAAAACCGTTCCAATTGTTTCAGATTACATAAACGAAAAATGCTTCAATATCTTCCCGTCGACAGACGGCTAATGAAGACAAGAGAGGAGTTCATAAATGTCTAATAACTCACTTGATTGGTTCTTTTTCCTTGCACAGAGACAGTTAAAGTAATTTTACATTGTTTTTTTCAGTATTGGATACGCATGGACCCTGTGAAATGTGTCAAAAATTCAGTTTATTGGTCGATGGTAGACGCGTAGTCTGCGCAAATCCGGAGAAGAAGCTGAAGAACGAGCGGAATAGTTCTGTAGTGGATCTATCTAATAATTGTTCCTTGACCCAATAGTTTTATATTTATATTTAATTGATTATAGACAAACGTACTTCAATCTAAACGCTGCTCATACCTGGAGTTGAAGCCCCGGTGATTGCAACCGAGGTTCCATCAGCATGCGCACTTCCTAAAGCATGTCGTATCCCCAGCCCAATCTTGAGGTTAGTCGCCAATTAAATTATCCATTTTCAGCTCAGCCGACCTGATTAACCAGAGTACACCACGTCAATCGGATATCCGTGACACGACTTTTGGCTTTCTGCTTCGAGCTTGATCACGCAGACTTCCCACCCATCGCGTAAGCTTCTCAACTAACACTTCTTGGCATCTTTCCGTTCCCATCTCCAGACGTTCGTACCTCTCCGGCTTTCCGCCTCACCGTTACCACTGCGCTTCGGTTCTAATCCAAAAGCTTTCCGTCGCGTTTTACGCGTTTCAACGCGAAATCAACGCGTCCAATTAAGGTTCCGAGTCCTTAATTCACATACCTTTTCCAGTCATGTTAAGCACTAATAGGGAAAACATAGCGCAGAGATGCATAAACCTTGTTCTTTTATCCGAACTGAATTTGACGCGTAACGAGATTTGATTTCCTATACTTCATTCCCGAGCCGAAACGGGCCGATTCCATATCCCTTTTCTAGCATTTGACATCCAAATCAGTTTCCGATATATTAGACATATCCAAATCCGGCATCTTCCCATTACTTTCCCCTCCAAAAACGCGTAAAGTTGTCTTACTACATACCTTTTCCATACCTTTTCAATCTATTTCCGCATTCTATCGCGTCCCTTACCGTGTCACTGCTTCCCTGTCTTTCGCTTACACCACTCTGCGTTCATCTTTCTCCCATCCACTCACCCCCTTGGACTTCTTTCTCTTTTCTCACTTTACTTTTCATTGTTCTCTTTTGGTTCTCACTTTCTCACCTTCTTTTACCCATCTATGATCATCTACTACTCATCACGCTACACCGATGCTCCTGCTGACTCTGCCGATGCTCCTGCTCGCGCTGGCCGCGTGCCTCGGCCCAGCCTTCGCAGCAATAGTCGAAACGTTCCCATTCAATGGTCAACTGCCACCTGTGGCCCGTGTGGGCGAAGCTTATGAATACCAATTGAGCTCGCAGACTTTCCAGTCCACCACGGGTGCCGAACTCACTGTCGCGCTCACGGATGCTCCCGATTGGCTGCAGTTCGACCCAGCCACTCTAAAACTGACTGGAAATCCTGAAAACTCGACTGACACTTCCGAGGGCGATTACTCCGCTTCTTTCACCTTTGCAGTTACGGACACGGACAATTCTTCCGCGTCCTTCACCTGCTCGCTGATTGTGACTTCTGCAGAACCACCTACCGTCGATTCCGCTGTGGCGGACTCAGCTATTGCCGATTTTGCCGCCACAGATGGTTCAAACGGGATTGTACTCAAACCAGGGGAACCTTTCACAATCAACTTCCCCCTGGATACTTTCACTGCCCCACAGAACGGCTACCCGATATCCACCTACTACGGCAGATCAGGCGACCACACCCCTCTGCCTGCGTGGCTGCATTTCTCCGCTGGAGATAACCTGACATTCTACGGAACTGCCCCGGCCATCAATTCAAATATCGCGCCGTCGCAGTCGTTCCCTGTTGCGCTGATCGCCACGGAATTCGCCGGATTTACCGGTGCTTCAGTTCCGTTCGCTGTGCTCGTCGGAGCGCATCAATTGACTGTCAACGGAACGGCGGATCTGACGGCAGAAAGCGGATCATCCTTCGAGTTTGACGCGCTTTCTTACGTGTTTCTGGACGGCGAACCCATTTCACGCGACAATGTGAGTTCGGTGGAGATTCAAAGCGTTTCGGGCAACGACACTTGGTTACAGTTAGATTCGGAATCCGGTGTGCTGTCCGGGACGCCATCGGAGTCTTCTGACGAAAAAACTGTCGTAGAAGTGAAAGTCGTTGACCGGTGGGGAAATGCGGTAGACTTGAGTGTTCAAATAACTACGGAGACGAATGAAGGAGTTTTCGCTAATACCGAGCTCAGTTCGGTGAATGCAACGCGCGGGGACAAATTCTCTTTTACTTTACCCTCAAGCGTCACTCAGGCGGTCAGCGGTAAGCAGCTGACTGTCCAGTATGACCCGTCGGATGCTGGAGAGTGGCTGAAGTTTGACTCAGACTCTGCTACGTTCTCCGGGACAGTCCCGTCGGAGTTCGACCACGTGGATGTCACAGTGAAAGTAGCGGATAGCTCAGACAGCTCGGATAACTCAAATACTTCAGGAGTTTTGCGGTTCCGAATTAACGGCGTACCGGAACTTTCGACAACGTCATCCGCAACTCCGACATCTTCTGCCACGGCTACTCCGACGACCTCCGCTTCCGCAACGTCATCTGCGACTGCCGCCCCGGTAGCGTCCAGCGGATCCTCTAATCGTACTGTTGCTATCGCCTGTGGTGTAGCAATCCCAGTAGGTCTCCTCTTGATTGCTGCGTTGCTATTCTTCTGCTGGCGCCGTCGTCGGGCCCAACGCAAAGACGCGCTGGATACAAATTCGTCCGACGGGGAAGTTCCGCCGATGGAAAAGGAGAAATTCGGGAACATCAATGGCTCTCCGGACGGGTCCGGCGGGCCTTACCCGGCTATTTCTCATCCGATCCTCAACAACCCGCACAATGGCCCCGAAGCTCGATGGGGAGCAGCAGCAGGAGCAGCAGGTGCCGCTGGGGCTGCCGCTGCTGCCTGGGATTCTCCGCATCGGCTCACTTCATTGAGTCTTTTTGACGGAACAGCGGAACAGTTTGGGTCTGACTTTGAATCTGGATCCGGTTCCGGTGGCTCACCTGGTGGCTCAGCTAACTCAGCCTCTTCATCCCACTCTGGGAACTCGGAATCCGATTTCCGATACTATGAAAATCTTTCTCGAAGTTCCGATCAACTGTTATCCGAAAACGGGAGCCGCGCAAGCCACGGAAGCGGCCCTACGGCTCCAGCTGTGGCGCAAGTGAGAAGTTCGTGGCGTCGGACACTCGATTCGCGTACTAAATGGCATGAAAGACAATCGCTGAACTCCCTAGCAACTGTATCTACGGATGAACTGTTCAGCGTGCGATTGGTGGATTCCGATGACGAAGACGCGGAGAAAGTACATAAAGCGCTGCAGGAACGGAGGTCGCATTTAGGGTTCCGCGACTCGGAATTTCTCGGGTCGACGGCTTCAGTAGTATTGAGCGGCGGCGGAAGCAGTAGTGGCTCAAATCGGAAGTCTCGTAATCGGATTTCCCGTTTGTCTGCGCCGGCACTAGCGGATCTCACAGAAGAGGCTTCGCCATCGCTTCCAGCGGATGGGCCGACAGATAAATCTGAGCCACTCCGTCGTTCCGAGAACTTCCGAAGCATTTATGGAGTCCCCGGAGAGTCACAGAACAGCATTGTGTCCGCTGCCGAGTCTCAAGACAGCACAAGCTTTATATATAACAACAACAGTGAAGAATATCGAAGGAAATCGTCGCTGATATCGACTGTGGGTGCTCGGGATAATTCTGTGCCTGTGAAGCTTGTAGATTTCACCCGAGAGGGTCGAATAGCTGAAGAGGGCGGAGAGGGAAGTAGCGGAGAGCAGCGGTTGGAGATTTCCAAGAGTGTTTCGGCCGAGTTGGCGTTTTTGTGAGGAGGAAAAGTGAAGAAGCGCAGACGCAATGAAGTTGATGGAAACTGAGATGTAATTTAGTGAAACTGTTTAATAGGGCTGGGTAGTGTTTAGAAATAATGTTTCAGCAGTTAATAATTAGTAGAATAGTTTAATAGGAAGAAGAAAAACGTGTTCTTAAGCAATGGGAGGAAGAGGTGATTATGAGGGTGACTATTTGTATATAAAGATAATTTCCCGCTTAAGAGAAGTCGCAGGACTACCGGCCAACTCACATTTCTGCTTAATTTAGCCAAGAAAACCAGCTGAATATATTGAAGATTACTTTACAATTGA
Organism: Sporopachydermia lactativora; assembly: GCA_030579575.1. Taxonomy (NCBI): domain Eukaryota; kingdom Fungi; phylum Ascomycota; class Sporopachydermiomycetes; order Sporopachydermiales; family Sporopachydermiaceae; genus Sporopachydermia; species Sporopachydermia lactativora. The sequence goes on from JAKTRH010000076.1 coordinate 4,887, forward strand.
ACTATATTTCCCTATTTCAATTGGAAACTAACGAAAAGGAATTATCTCAATTTCTATGTCTCTTTCTATCTCAATTCACCTTCTCTCCCCATCTCTCTTTCTCCCTCTATTCAGCTGCACTGAAATTCTTACTAAACTGCTTCGTCTCTTTCACTTTCCTTCTGCCTTCCAAATACTCCATCATCTCCTGATAAGTCTCAGGAACGACAGTGCAATAGCCTGACGCGTTAACTCCGCTTCCAATCGGCTGCTCAATCTTTGGAACGAAAAACGAATATACAAACACCCCACTATCCTTAGGAGATTTCTCTTCTAATTGCCGTACCGCAGTTTTCACTTGTACCTGCACAAGAGTCCCCGGTGTCGGTTTAGACAACACAGACGGCGAGTCTTCCGGTTGTTCCGTCTCGGAGAAATGCGTGGCGCTGTCCGGAAGAGGAGAATCGCCGGAACCAGCTTTTGTACTCTTCTCAGAGGTTTGAGTTTTTGTAACTTCTACTTTTTGTACTTCGGCTTTCGGCTCGGGATCTCCATGGATATGCTCAGTATACGAAACTGTAGCCACCATTGACAGTACGCTTCCTACGGGGACTGGGGATTTGAAAGTTGTGGAATCCAGTGCTACAAATCTCGGAACAGACGCGGAGAAAGCGGCTGCACAGCAGTACGCTAATTCAAACGTTTGCCGTAACAAATAACCACCAAATATCATATAAGAATGCCTATTACGGTACTGTGGCTGCATTATCAAAGTCGACGCCACAGTAGTGTCGGCCATACGCGCCACACCGGTTTGTAATTTCCCGTTTCCAGTTCCTAATTGAGCTACGCCACCTACAATTCCTTCTTTCGCTTCTGCTTCCGCTTGTCTACGCCACATTTCATGAATTAACCGAGATTCCTCCTCCGAAGGCGCAGCAAGAGACAACGCCGTCCGCGACGCGTCCAGCCGCTTCGCCGCATTGTAACTCTCAGCTCGGCGGAAACTGAGCCACTCAGCTTGCGTTAAAGGAAGAAGCTTATTAATAGGGAAAGCTTTCTTCGTTTCCGGATCTCTAGCAACAAAAGTGAACCCAGCAGTAAGAAATACGTCCTCATCAGCAATATCTGCTTCCGTTAATTTCCCCTCAGGATTCTGGGAAGCAGTGGAAGCTTTAATAGTAATTTCCATTGAAGATCTGCCAGTAAACGTGACACATCCTGAAAGAATTATACACTGTTGTTCTAAATTCTCTAGCCTTTTCAGCATGTATATACGATCTACGGAAGCGGTTACAATCACGGGTTCAGCCGGGGCGCAGTGTTTATACGCGATTACCCCAGCTAACGCGTCGAGATCTTGGAATAATTGGCCGATACGAAGTCTTCCTGCATGGTTTACGTAAGCATCGAGAAGCCATTCGTCGGATCGGAACGGCAGGACGACGTAAGAGAAGGATTCGGCACGTGTTTTGTCTGTTACGCGAGTTGATTTCACTGATTGGAAAGAGTAAGAATCGTAAATTCTTCCCAGTTTAGCCTGTTTCCGTCTTTCCTTGAGAGCTTTCAGCCATGTGACGGCGCGGAACTTCGGGGATTGCACGGCTCGGGGTACAAATAGGATTTCTCGGTTTTCGTCGGAAGCGGCGGGCTCCGAAGGCGCAGGAGGCGCAGCAGGGGCTGAAACCGTTGAGGAGAGCCGACGGAATGAGGCGCGGATGGCCAGTGGGGCCCGAGAGGAGTTAAAAAGGGCCATTGCGGTTCGGAAAAGTGTAGGACGTTTACACAAAGAGGGATTGAGACGCCACAAAAAAGTTCCGAAAGGTTCCGAGATCGGAACGGAGCGGAACGGAGCGGAATGAAGCGGAACGGAGCAGTCGTCGTAGCGGATGAGTCGGAAATATTCAATTCGGCTGACTGTATAGCGGGGGTGAAAGTCTGAGGGCCCTGTTATTGGACGGCCGGGAATGAGGATGCGGAAGGGAAGAATTGCGTGGTATATAGGAATATTTGAGTTTTAGAGCGTTATAATGTAGTTTTTATAGCAGATGCCACAGCTGCGGCATACTGTAGACTGTTAATTTACCTTTTATTGGTGGTAATCAAGGAGTTATCTGAGATATCAGCACGGCTGATGTGCTGTGACAGCAGGTGATGTTACTGAATCACCTAATCAAATAATAGGCATGCTGCATTGGCGGCATGAGAGTGCATGAGAGTGCATGATTATGCAGATGAGTGTGTTGCCGGTATGGAGAAAAAGCGGGTCGGAAATATCGATAACAGCGCTCAGCACTGTCGTAAGACTACAGTACATTGTGTAACTGAAAAGAAAATCAAGACTGGAAAAGCTCTGAGTGCCGTGGTCGTGAAAGATAAAGGGTCGTACTCGCTGTGGAGTTCTGCAGGTAGGAGACCCCTACACTTGAGCTGACTGTTTTCCAGCCCAGAAACAGCACTCCGCTCAACCAAAGCCACATGTATTCTCAAGAACCACACAACAACTAAGCACTAGCAAGTCTTTCGCCGTTTAAGTGCCGTGCCCCCCTTCCGCAACTACAATTCCTGCTTCTCTTCTCACTTCACGTCTCCCTCCAACATCGGGTCTCATCCCGTCTCACGCAGGTCTCACTTTTATTTCTCCTTCCTAATCGGGCCTGATAAAGATGATTTCACGTGATGAGCCATCATTTTTATAAGCGATGAGCAAAGAAGCCGAAAAACACCGAAGCACTGTAAATACGAGAAACTCTTTGAATAAGCGGGAATATCTGCTTCCGGTATCGGCTACACGATAAATCCCGACGTAACAGTTGTTTGTGGGGCGCCGTGCGGGAGCTCAATGAGGAAATAGTCAAGATTTAAGCCATACATAGTTAGTACGAAATGATGAAAGTAAATGACGAATCCCAGTTTTCATTCAGGCAATCATCGCGTAATTGCGAGGAGAAACTGTGATATAGAATGCTACTAGGGTAAATATTTGTAGATTTATATGCAAAATTCCTATTTTACCAGCTGGCAAACCAATCAGGTTCTTGCAAAGCTGATGAAAATTGTAAATTAAGTAGCAGTTGAGTATTTCCCTCTTTTTACAGCTTTATCCAGCTTTTTCCAGCCTTCACATGTCTCAGTGGACCCTGATTATTACCCTTTTACAACGTAATTATCACTTCCACTTCTGTAATCTATAGGGTGAAAATCCCGGCATTCAATTCACTGTTTTTCTTTCACTGGTTCCTCTTCCTGGGTGTCTGCTCCGCTCATTCGATAACAGGAATATCTGCGCCTTTAGAACTGTGGAACTGTGGAACTCTGCAACCAATGCAGCTTCGAATTAGTGAATTATCAGCACAGGAAAAGGGAGAATCCGGTATTCAAACGTCTCAAATACGTATCAAGTGATTCCGATTTCCTGGCTCATGTATGGTAAAGCAAGCAACGACGTATCCCAATGGGAGTTTGAGGACGAACAACACCTTCAGCAGCATTTGCAGTTACAAATTCAAGCTCAACAGCTTGCTCACACTTCTCAGCCACATTCTGAAGTCCCCCGATCACAGCCACAGTCTCATATTGAGCCACAGTTATCACATATTCAGCCACATTCCACTAGTAACACAGCAGTGGTTCAACCATGGATTACGCACTCATTTAATCAGCCACAGCTTTACCAGCCGACGCCTGCCGGCCATGCCACTTCTCTAAACGGCCCAGGATCAGCCACAATAAGTACAGCGTCTTCGGCTACACCATCAGATGTTTTCAGCCACCAGCACCAGCAACAACAACAGCAACAGCCACAAAGTTCACGCGGATCACAGGAACCGTCGGAAGATAATAATTCGGACCGAACTGTGCCCGCTACACCGGCTACAACTGACGCGGAACGGGAAGAAAGGAGGCGTCGGAATTTAGCAGCTTCTTCCCGTTTCCGACAGAGACGGAAGATGAAAGAGAAAGAGCTTACTGCTCGTGTGAATGATTTAACTCAGCAGGTTGCTGATTTGAGTAAGAAACTGTCGTTACTGGAAATGGAGAATACGTTCCTCCGTGGGTTGATATTGGAGTCTACGAGTAAGAAGAAAGAACCGAGCACCAAGCCGGAGGAGTCTTAGAAGTGTAGTGAGTGAGTGTTTCATGTGTATAGAGTATGGGATTGCGGAGTAAGGAAGCAGTAGATTATGAGTAATGAAGTTTTGCTCTGTATGAGGGATATATATAGATATTAGGAGCAATGAGTAGCAAATCGAGGCCAATAAGTTCTTAATGCAAATTATCTGATGTCAATAATGAACTAGAGAGAGGATATATGTATTTAGGAAGGAGTACATAGAGAGTTATATAGTAGTAATGGCCGGAATCGGATATGGAGTTCCCGGTCGGATAGACTGTTTGGCCCGGGGAATATGACAATCTAGCTCTTTCATATGGTGACGGCTGCTTCTAATAGACGGAGAGATTCACCTCGAGATTGAGTTACAGTATGCCGAGATCCCTGAAACACCGAAAACTCAGCCAGCCACGGCAACCGCTTTTCATACCCGTCGGCACAATTTTAGCCGAGCAGACTGGTTGATTCCGCTTCTTCCACTTATATCCCGAGCATCGCACCTCAATACGGCAATCGGCTTCTTTCTAGGACTCCCCGAAGACCCCGAATATACCATTAGGTGCCACAGATTAGATTTTGTACCTCCCGATGCCGAGTTCGAACACAATCGGCTCGTTCCGAGACGCGTAAATGAATATTTCAGTGTGTGACAATATTCTGTCATGTTTGTCAGAGATTTTAGCGCCGATAGCGCGAACCTTCTACTGATAACGAAATGCCGCAGACGGCTGCAGAAGTGTGCAGCAAAGATTGGTCGCAATGACGTAATAAATTATTTAAGATAGTGATTAAGCGACTGGTGCTCCTTGTAGTTTGACAGCAACGTTCAGCTGATAAGCAGATACGCTGAATACCAATTGAGATATAATTTTTAGCCGAGTTTATCTATACGTCGCTAATTTTTTGCTGCGTTTTCTTTGTTCTTTTAACGGCTTCTTTTGGGATGCAATGGAACATAGTGACATACTAGGTAGGACACACCTGACAATAATTTTCACCATATTATCGTCAATACCTCCTTCCTGGCACAAGAATATTCCAGAGAGTTTTCTGTTCTTTAGAATGCCAGCCAATAGGCTCTTTCATTAGCCAACCTTTCCCATTCCCGTTTCTACTGCCTCTCATCGCTCGCCCAAATAGAGCAGTTTCCCCACTTCGGCTCTCATTCCGATGACAGACAACATCGGCTCTCCTCTCGCATCGTTTATCTGCCCCGCTCAGTCCCGAGAGGAGATCTCCGCCGTCTAGAAGCCGAGGCCGTTCGTTAATTATCATTCAATGATGCTTTGGGGCCAAAACAAAGCAATAAATACTGTATCGATGCATATATAGGACTACCGTAGAAAGTAGGAGATGTTGTTACGTTTCATCGTACTGATGGATCTCTATATGTCAATTGATCGTCCTCTGCTATTTCCTCTGAAGTTCAGCACCTGTAGACGTTGATGTAGAAATATGCTGCCGTACTTTCACTGACAACACCCTGCAATTCAATCAAAAGAACTACCTTTCCATGTTATCAACTCTCTATCTATCGACCTCTCCATCTCCATATCTCCACTCCAGTCTACTCCACTCCACTTTACTCCACTCTACTCCATTCTACTCCTCATTCACATCCTCTACCACCTCATCAATGCCTACAAACCCATACCATTTATATTTAATCTGTATACATCCGAACCCGTACTCCAATCTATAAACCGGTAATAAAGAATACATAGCCTCTATAACGCACTGTAAAAAGCTCTCAATTTTGCCGCAATTCAACTCTCCACACCAGGCGACCTCCTTAACTTCAATTTCCGTGAAAACCTCGCCAGAGACCGCGAACTGCCCCTCAGGAAGGACCCTGAAGACTCCGTAGACCCCTGGAAAGTTTCACCACCCGATTGATTGTTCCACGAGTTGAAATCAGTATAAGGAGTACCTTTAGATGAACAACTCGAAGTAGCACACATCTCCAACTCGTTATCCATCTCAGCTTCATCGTCAAATAGATCCTCTTTGAATTCCTCAGGCTCTTCAGACAGATTACTCACGCCAGGAGCAAATTCCATCTCTAAATCCTCTTTCAGATCTGCTTCAACGTTCTGGCTTTTACGTTTGATAGCCAGAGAGCTCAGCGATGTCAACGAAGAGTAAGAAGAACCCTTCAAGGACTTGAAAAACTGACCAAACGACGTAGAAGAACCTGACGGCGAAGGCGGTAGATAAATCCCTGCCCTGTCAGTACCGCTGACTCCACCAGGTGACGCCGTTTCCAGGGATCCTTGCGAGAAACCTACAGAGCCTACAGGCCTTTTCGGATTCGCAGATAGTGACTTCAAATCCATCTGAGACAGGAAAGGGCTGATAGACGAAACGGAAGATGTGCGGGTTGTGAAAGAGGAGGAAGAATGCTGAGCGGAAGATATCCGAGACTCCCGTCGGGATGGTACGCCGCTTCGGAGGTCTAAATCAAAATAGGAAGTTGATGTTTGTGTATCTCGGCTCGGCAGAGTTGTTGTGGCGCCGATAGGCCGGGATTGAGCGGAAAGGATTTCGGAAAGGAACTGGAAGTACGCTGAATCTCGGAGAAGCTCGTAGACCAGTTTGTAAGCCGTGTGGAACACGTGCGGGCTGAGGTGGGATAGACGTGTGTTTGTTTCAGGGTGAGAAGTGTTTGTGGTTCCTGTTTTAAGTTCCGATGATTGTTGCTGTAATTGTGGTGGTGAATTATCCGTTTTTATCGGTTTTGTAACCTCGGCTTCCGCTTCCGCTTCCGCTTCCGCCTCGGCTTCTGCGAGGGCCCCCTTCTTCAGTAAGTCCTCCTGGACATCGCAAGGCACATTAATCTCTCTCGGAGCATCCGCTACAATATACATTGCCATTATCCTACTGAAGATCTGCCGTAATAACTGCAAATGACGTTTCTGTACTATCTCCGACCGTGTCACATGATCGTACACGTTTGTATACCTTTCGATATCCAAAATAAACTCCAGATTCTCTAGATTGTGATTCTGAGCCAAAAAAGTCATAAATTCCGTCAGCGAATACGGCGATTTCGACTTCCCTTGCAATATAGTAGCAAAATCCGGCACTCCAGCAGACGGAGAAGACGCGGGGGCCACTTTGGGCGAACTGGAAAGAGCACAGAATGTGAAGGCCTTAATATTTGCCACTTCTTCCAGTTCTTCCTCCAGCCCAGTCCATATTTGTCCGTGACAATCGTGGAGACATTGCTGTCTGTGGCAGTCCTCCTGGCACATTTGGCCGTGACAGGAGTTCATTTTGTGTTGTATGCGAGAGGATTTGAGGCGGGTATGACGTGGGTTTTGTTGCTTGAGGATTTATGAGGGGAACAAATGAACTGATATCTCTGTGGGTTGCGGGTTGAGAGGTTACCGGACGAGAATTTGCTGTAGAAGGATTATATGATGAGATAATACCGCAAATATGTGAATTTCCAAGCCTCCAGCTGCGGGGTTCTCACTAGAAACGTCTCAGCTCTCTGTATTTCGCGAGTATCGATCGTTATCTGTTTATAAAGCCGCCATACTGGCGTAATAAGACTGCGGATTCCACTGATACAGCCGGATTTTCTCAGAACAAAACCCGTAAAATTGTACAATGCTGATTGTGTGAATTTATTGACTGAAATATTGCACAGAAAGATGTCTCCTACGCCGTCTTGCCGTTATTCTGCCTCTCGGATGATTAATTATAAGGGAAAGACAAGTTGAGATTCCTTACATTACCCTTTTAACGGGGCGACAAGGAGAACCAATCTGACAGATCGACGTGGTAACTTTAAATGGATAGAGTTTGGAGTGTGCCTGTAGCGCGCTCGAGTTTAATCCGGATGTTCCTAACTGGGGCAGAGACGTTGGAAGCGTAAATAGAGTTGCCGCTAACGGCTGGTTGTCAGACGTCTGGCCGGACAAGACAAACGGTTGTTTGTCAGAGGTTCCAAATGTTTCCGAGGGTGCTGGAAACAAAAACTGGTAAAGGAGGGGCTGACAAGGAACAGGAGAGAAAAAGCTCGGTAATATCCGAGTTCTAATTCTGTCCATTGGTTGTGCTTTGACTGCTGGTTGGAGTCTAAGGCTTTTTATCCAAATTTCAGGAGATCTTCATCAAGATCTCTTTTTCGGGAATAAGCTTTGCGCTAACAACCGACGGATGGTAACCTCCCGCAGATATTTTTTACATTCAGCAAATGTACAACCGGGCAGGTACCATGATTTTAGTGGGATGTCAACAGTCTGTTTTAGTTTTGACGGATTTACTACTTTTCTGTAAGTATTTTGGTGGTAAAGTATTGGTACAAAGTATGTTAGGGGGTCGGTTTTTGAACGAAATCGAACCTTTTCGTATGTTCCATTTAGGGTCGTATATGCCAGCCTATAGATTCGCTATCGGGAAAAATTATCTCCAGAAATCCCGCCGCTCTTACTGAAGCCTAATTTGCCTTTGTCAGATCTTTACATGTGACTACACTTACGTTAGTTGACCGTTGGACAAAAACTCTAATAGAGTTCATAATTTTGGGACATTAGTTTGAATACCATGACAAAATCTTTTAATATATATGATGAGACACCAGATACTTGCTGAGCAGTTCGGTTTGATAATATCGGCTATAGATAAGCTTTTCAAAACTATAAAACTATTTTCTTGTTGCCTGAAGGCTGTAATGCCTCAAATCTATACATATAAGCTCAGTTCTAACATTTGTACCTGGGCTGGTCCAATTTCGCCAGGGATTCAGAGTTTGGGTTATATCCGAATCTGAATATTTTTGCAGGCTTGGCACATTTTAAGTTCATCGTCTACCGGGTTTATCAAACAGATTTGTTCCTCCCGAATAATTGTCGTCATCTGCTCTGAATAGATATTATACGAATAATTGTGACAACGTGCTTCTTGCAACCTACCCTTGGACAATATTAACAAGAAATTAATCGCCATATTTAGATTCGTGTGATCACATCTCGTGCTTTCTGTATGTCTAATGAGCAAAGCAATGCATGTAGACTATCAGCATCGACTAGCGATGTCTGAATATCAAACTCTGACATAAATCTCAACAAACACGGAAAAACACAGCCATGACATTATGTTGAGTTCACTAAAATAGTCTTGGTGTGACATAGCATAGCTTGTACATTTACTGTTTGCTTTGCTATGGCATACTGAATAGCAAGCTTAAAAGCCTCAATAAATCTGAAAAAGCAAATCACGACCTAACACTGATACAAACGATTTTATTTGAAAGCAGTTTGCCAAGTTCAATTGATGAAACAAGGCTGAAACGTCTGACAAATGAGACAAGGTCAGACATGACAAACAGTTGAGTGGAAATAACGTTTGTTACCCTTTCCGACAAGGTTTCAACGCTTTCTTACTAATGAGCTCGAAGCTAACCCTAACGTAAAACACCGTTTCTTGCTGTTTCCTTTCTGGTAAATCCCGATTTATCACCCATGAAGTGCCGAACGTCACCAAACTATAGATTTTACGCATTCTCTTTCCATATACAATATCTCTCGTTTTAGAATACTGAAATCCGCAACTATATACTTGAATTCTATTAAGTTCCAAAAGTTTGGCTGTAATTGCCCCTGTTGAACATTGGTGTTCACCGTATCAAAACTTCACGCATCTGCAACCCCGCTAACGAAACAAGCAGAATTTTAGTTGAATAGAGGCTTTGTTTATCATGTTTCCTAGATCCCATTTCAACAGCTTCGCCTATTCCAAGCGAATGCATGCCATCTCAGGGGCTCATCGGAATGCACATCTGACATACAGCATTCGTGCATTGTCTTGCGTCATGTCAGGATTCGCAGGAGATTTCGTTATCGGAGATGTAGCGTGAGACGCGAAGTGGCTTTGTAGGACTGAGAGCTGTTTGTTCATGGCGGAACATCCGCTGTCCTGGAGCTCACAAAGCCCTAGCGCGGGTTGGATTATAGTTTTATTGCTTTTAATTAACTTTTATTAGCTTCTAGAGTTGTAGTAACGTGTTTTTGAAGCTTCTTGAGCTCAGATTTGCGTGTTAAACGAAGTCTATCCATCATCAAATATATCAAATTATTACTGCCGACGATTGGCAGCATCTTTCCTATCTTTCATTAATTTAATGTAAATAGTTTTTGCTTTTTAGCATTTGTAGGTATCTTCCTTTGTACCCGAAGACCAGGGGTTCTCAATAAATGTACCATTTTGCCTTGAAAAGTTAATCAGATCAGTCGTATAGCTTCGAGGTCGGATTTATCTGCTCATATCACCTACTCCTAGCTTCATTCCGGTATTCGGAGCTGTTCTATACAATATTTCCAGTAAAATAGATTTTTATTACTTCCTGAAAAGAACGATCAAGAGATTTACGTCGTTCTTCTGAGCTAGAAAACTTGCAATCTGTTTTTATTGGCGTTCTTCGATTAGCCCAGGATTTCGATCAGAACATATCCCGTCTTTCTCTGCGAAACTTTTATATCTGTTTACTCTTCATAGTTAGTGATATTATTTGCTCACCGTAAACTAGAAATTCATTTGGAAACAAGGATACGATTATAGCGCTTGAAACAGGAATATATACAGACAATGGAAGGCTTGTAATAAAGTGGGATACCAGTGGCTATAGAGACCTATTCCAAATGAATTGGTAGTCTTTTCAGAAGAGAATACTGATGATAACAAATTTAATGAGACCAAAGTCAGTAAAAATGACGTACCCGTATGAATTAGAGAATCAGATCTACCTGGAGACGGTAGAGAGTCAGACAGAATAACCAGGAACGGAGAATGAAGAGGCTCGAAACCAGAGAAATATAAATTCTTATGCCTGACTCGGCTCACACTTATCTCAGATTTATGGTCCGCAGAGTGATGTTCTTCTCTTCAAGTAGTAATTCCTTATTTGCCTTTTTCTAATACCCAGTAAAGTACTACACGGCTCCGTATCTCAATACTGGATTGCACAACGAAGTAGGTGGGCATGCTGTCTCTTTTCCTCTTAGCTTTAGTATTCTGAGGCATCACTGAATTATATGTTTCTGCTAAGATAGGGAAATCTGCAAGTCACTGTCAAGCATAGAAAACTCGGAATTCTGCCATTATACCTGGTATCATTGCTTGTTTCATATGATATACCATGGTGAAAGTAGCTCAGTTATTACTGATGATGCTGTCGAAGAAGAAAAAAGATTGCTGAATACCCTTTAGTATATAAGGTGTTAAGAGCAATGAATCTCCGACCAAACCTTTCAATGCAACGTCCTCATCAGACATTATACCCTTTGAAAGGCTTCCTTACTTAATGATACTATTATAAGGCTTTTAATTAACCCCCAGCTAGCGACTTCGATAGTACACTTTGACACTCGCTAATAATATTGCTTAGACTTAGCCTTGGCAACAGCACATCAATGAACATGAAGTTGCAATTGATTTCACACCTGAAGTACTGATTTCTGATTTCTATCAGCTAATCAGCGAGACCAGAATTTAACCAGATTATCTATCTGCAATTTTCAATCTACGGCTGCAACTACGAATCGGAATCTCCTAAATTTGCTGGGTTTCTTTAGGAATGGCACACTTTCCCGTTCCATTGAATTGGAAGTTTTCACTGAAGACAGGTTCCAAGGCTGAAGACATAATAACAACCGGCTATCGAGATGAAGCAGGATGACAGACAATCGCAAGTCGATCCGCACTTCACCTGTTTGTCATCCATAAAGCTGAAATACAGAAATATCAACTGGCATTTGAGAAGGACATGCTGTACTACCCTGATTATTATCTATTCAAACCTTTGCAGAAAATTCCAGCAAGCTGCGGTAATCCACTATCGGATTCAGTGATGAAATGAATTGTGGGAGATACAACAATAACCAGCGACCTTGATGAAGAGAGAATAATCCTGTGATATAAGTCCAAGGACGGAACGAGGAGGGAGCAAAGCGGTAGGGAGCGAAAGAATACTGTAAAACTTGTCTGACAGTTCTCAGAGAACTTTAGAGTATATTTTAAATGAGAACTACATCCCAGTCCACGTAGTTTCTTAATTTCCTTGATCCTTGGCTTGAATTCCTTATTTCCTCATTCCTTATTTCCTATTTCTCATTTTCTCATTCGTTATTCCCTATTACTTACCTTCCATTCCTTATTCCTCAACTCCTGCTTAAACATCATCCCACGCTTCTTCCTCTTCGTTTCAATACTCACACTCTGTCTTCAATTTCCAGACTTTCACTGCTCTTCTATTCTTTCCAATTATCAATTTCCATGTTCTTCAATCCCACGTTTCCCAGTACCTTCTACTATCCTACTATCCTACTATCCTACTATCCTACTATCCTACTATCCTACTATCCTCTTATCTCTTCACTTCTTCACTTACTATATACTCTATTCTACTATCCATCTTGCAATTCAATACCGTCTACCAATGTTCTATTCTTTATACCCATTGACATATATATGGCATCTATCTTCTAACACAGTAATATCCAATTACTCCTTGATACCCCCTTCTCTTTTCCCTCTCCTCACCCTCTCCTCACTCTCCCCTTCCTATCTACTCCTACAACTTATTCGTAATGATATCCTGTTCATTATATACCATTGACAATCACGTAAATCATAAATTCAGTCAAGAGCGAAAAAAAAAGAAAAAAAACTCAACCATACCCGAGAAGATCGACCAGCGGATATCTTCTCAGCAATCTGGCAATCACTTCAAACTTCCCCGACTATCCCTGCTCAAATTCTCTCTCTGACACCATTGGTAACTTCAACATCTTCCTCCTTATACTCCCGACGACGAGCCTGAGCAGCGAAAGCTTCAGAAACTCCGTAGCCGTAATCTTCATGTGAATGATACAGCTGTGTAGACCCGTGATTCACCAGTGGGCCGTATTTGATAGCCAAAGCTCGGTATTCGGCAAACGATTTGTACTTTTGTTCCCCGACCGTAGGCCGAGTCTTCTCAGTGGGCTGCCGAACGACGGCACTGGTAGCCAACGTGCGTGCTGCGTGAGCTGCGCAGAAAGCAGCAGCGGGGACCAACTGCGGTAAACGAGTTGCGGCTGTTTGAATGATCAAAGACATTGCTGAGGAGAGTTTTGATCAGTAGATGGGCTTCAATTGATGAAAAGCCTGGAATAGGATGAGTTTATAGGACTTGGATTCCTAATTAATGAGCTCCAATTATGAGATATTCAGCCTTGAGGAGTCTCACTAGAGTTATTTCTGCCTTCTTTGCTTTCTCACACTGAAATCTTAGTAATCAGTGGAAAATTAGTGAAAAATTAACTATGAGGATCAGTCAGCTTAATTGATCCTATAAACGATACTTCTGGTAACTTTCTAAAGATATTTGCAGGCCGTGAGATACTGCTGTTTATTTATATTCACCTAGAGTGTCTAATCTCTCTATTTATTCGATTCTATACCTCTAAAACTCCATAATCCATCAGGGGGTTCCTCGGCTTTTATCCTTTTTTCACCGCTTTGTTAGGTGAAATCAAACTTGCCATATGCAGATTTTCAGTTATCATGCAATTTTTTTTATCAGCCGAAAAGGGTAACTTAGGAAATACGGAATCAAAACGGGAGGAGACGCGAGGCCCAGCAGTGAGGAGGAGGTGAGGGGGCGGAAAGAGGAGTAAAGAGGAGGAATAAGAGGAAAGAAATGGAAGGATTTATGGTATAATTGAAGAAAATAAATAATACAGGATTATGTGTATGCTATTGATGAACCACTGGTCGAAATTTGGACGCGGGAAGTGAGAGGCGAACAAGGAGTCACCGAGAGATGCCTTACATACGTGAGACATGACTGTATAGTTAGGCTATTAGTTGCATCGGCCGAGCCGAAAAAGTGTATTACGGGGCAGAAACTCGGCTAGGATATGCAAGCGGCTGCAGAGCCGAACGGAGTTGTGTGAACTGCGAACGGCTGAGACGTTGAGATGTGGCGCCACTGACCAGCATGATGAGACGGAAGGATGACGCGGGAGATGTGAAAAATGTCGAAAATTAACGAGAAATGTAGGCAAGATGATAATATGATGATTACTATTACGCGTATAATGTAAGAGAGTGGATGATCAGTTATTCAGGTGAGGTTTTAGTGCGATAGAACTTGCGTTAGCATTAGCTAAATACGAGGAAAGGGCTGAATGATGAGATTGGTTATCGAGTGGGATAGGCAGATGTGTAGCAACAAGACTAGGATGATTACAGGTAAAACGAGTCAAATCCTGTGATCTGCAAGTAATATTTTCACAGCGAAACTGATCGGAAGGTTGCTACGCCATTTATTACATAGTATGTGTAGTTAAAACTGAATAATACAGCTATTACAGAGTATGAAAACTATCACTAGCAATACCTATCGACCTTCCAACACCTCAAACTACCAATCTGAGAGCTGAGACCCTGAGATGTTCAGCCGTTTAGCAGTTTAGCATATGAAAATTCCAAAAATTCCAATTATTCCAAAACTTTCCCCCGATTTTCCGACAGCCAATGAATATTAAAACTCTTCCTCTTATCAAGAAGCATTAAGAAGCTCTCCTGATTTTAATTTTCCGGTTTTCCAACTCCAAGATAAGGTTTAGTTATCTGCTGCACAGCCTGCATAAAGTTAGCCACACTTTCCTAATCAAGCAGAAGTGTGGCAACACTACAATTCAACCGAAACGCGAGGTGGAAGCGGAGAAGAGCCAATTTCCGCAAAATGTATGCACCGCATGAGACACTATTTAGTAGGAAAACACTAGAAACGTGTAACGGATGAATGACCCTTCTTCTAGCGCGTTTACTAACTGCTAGCATCTGGCGATCGCCGCCAGCACGCGGGTAAGTCAATTAGCCGGCCCTGCATGGGGGTTTTTCCGTAGAACCGGCCGGACTCGGGAAAGCCGTTTCGGAGCGAAACCCCGCTCAGTTCCGCTGTCACAGCGTGTCCCGCGTCAGAAATTCGTCGGAATTATTCGCCTAATTCAGCAATGCGATTGCCGATGAGAAATTGCTTAAAATTTCATACACCTTAAATGATGACATAATCCGAAACCCCCCAATTTTTACCCTCTGCGTACATTTCAGCACAGACCCACACTAACTACGGCACTCCAATCCCGTTAAGCAGTCTTTCTAATATCACCGACTCGGATCGGAACGCATCGGAACGGAACGGAACGGATTTCGGCCCAGATTCCGTCTCAAATTTCGGCTTCCGAGACGCCAACAGAAAGTTCAATCACCCAACTTCCTCCACCTGTCATGATAGGCCACCAGCTGCTAAAACGGCCGTTTGCCGGCTTCCGAATCGGCGTATCTGCTATCCGATACGTTTCGGGAGTTTCCCCGGCCTCCTCGGCCCTTCCGGCCCGAAATTCCGGCATTTGCGGTCTCAGATTTTCCCGACCCCGCCGCTCCGTTCCGCAGCTCTTTTTCCTCCGCCTTCTGAGCACCACAGCCCCGCAGAACTCGTCCGAACCGCTCCGACCCCGCCGAGCTTCCGTCAGCGGATCAAAACCCCGAGATCCGAAAATGGTAGTCTCCACAGAGAAAATCGCCGAGGAAGACGGAATAGATTCCGAAAACCGCGTGAAGCGGCTCGCCGCTCTGATCAAAACCCAGAAATTCAGCCGCAAACTCAACATGATGATCCTTTTCGGCTATATTATGCTATTCCTCGGCGGTGCCTATTATCTCTCACAAAGATGGCGCAAAGGCCTGGAAGCTCGTCGGCTAGCAAAGAAACTCCTGTCGGAACCGTACACAGCGGAAGAGCTGAAGAGGTACAATGAGCTGGCTAAGGAGCTCGGCGATTTCCCGATTAAGAAAGTGGACCCGGATGATCCGTTCGCTCCTTCGGAAGGCCTATCGGAAGTGCCGAATCCCGTGGAAGATGTGATTCCGCCCGCTTCCGATACGACGTCTTTCTATGACGAAAAAGCCGCTGAATACGATAAGCTGATCAATAATGAGGAAAGAATAGCTTTTATATGGACTAAAAGGAGATGGCTGGCCAGACATTTGGAAGGAGACGTACTGGAAGTATCCTGTGGTACTGGGAGGAATATTAAGTATTTACAGCCTGTGAAGATTTCTTCTATCACGTTTTTAGACTCTTCTAAGAAGATGTTGGAGATTACTAAGCAGAAATTCCGTGAAAAATTTCCTAAATACCAGAAAGTAGCGTTTGTAGTTGGTAAAGCGGAGGAATTAGTGAAATTAGCCGGCACAGAAGACGGGAAAACTGCTGAACCCGCTGTTAAATACGATACTATAGTAGAAACGTTTGGGCTTTGCTCTCATGAAGATCCAGTAGCTGCTTTGAAAAATTTCCAGCAATTACTGAAGAAAGACGGTAGAATAGTACTTGTAGAACACGGCAGAGGTACCTGGGGTTTTATAAACGAGTATTTAGATCGTAAGGCCAAGCCTAGAGCTGAGCAGTGGGGTTGCCGATGGAATTTGGATATCGGAGAGATTGTTCAAGCAGCAGGATTGGATGTTGTAGAGGAGAAACGGCATAATTTTGGGACTACGTGGTGTATTGTGGCTAAGCGGAAGGAGGATAAGAGGAAGCCGAGTGAGATTGGGTGGATTGAGAGTTGGTTTGGGTATGGAGAGTAGGAGAGGAGAGGAAAGGAGGGGAAAGGAGGGAAATATGAGGGAAATATGAAGGGGAAATGAGGAAAAAGGAGAGGAAAAAGAGGAAATATGAAGGGGAAATGAGGAATTGAGGAAAGGATGGGATGTAAATTGAAGTAAAAAGAAGCAAAAAAAAAAGCGAAAAGAAGTAAAAAGAAGTAAAAGGAGTAAAAGGAGTAAAACGAAGTAAAGAGAGTAAAGCGAGGTTCAAGTAACAAAGAGAGGAAGTAAGGAAAAGAAGAATTATAATGGGGAAAAATGTTGATATACTAGAAATTTTACAGGATATTTTCATTAATATGTGAATTTCCTATTTAATTTCCTATTGGATTTTCCAAAATAGCAGAGAGAAGAGAGTAAATTATGGGTAAACTTAAGGAACTTAGGAAATTTCAGAGAAATTCAGGGAAATTCAGGGAAACTCAGAAGAAAGGAGAAAACGACAGATTGAAATTTGTATTTGAGTCTCTTTGGAATCTTTGGAATCTTTGGATTCTCTGAAATGTTTTGAACTTCTGGAATACTCGGAACATTTGGACCCCTCGTAGGATTCAAAAATACTGTAAACTGCTGAACGGGAATAATAGGAATAGCAAGAAAGTAAACTGAGAAGAAATCGGAGGAATTGAAGTTCTCCTCATAAGAAAATTATTGTAAAACTGCTCATCAATTCCTCATATATTGCTTGCTGAGCTTTTAAGATTAGCAATATGAAAGGTTTCCTTTTGGAAATCCACAATTAACAGAGAATCTTTCATTCAAAGTGTTTCTTCTTTTTTGGGGCGCAAAGAACTGGGAAACTTGCGATTAAAACAACTTGCCGTAGAGGAATTTCAAGTTGTTTGCGTAGATATTGTTGTGTTGTGTTCGACAAGTTTCCTGTTTCCCTGGCTCGGTGTTTTCTATGCTATTTAAGGACTTTGATGAGACCTTGAAGCCTTTAATGAGTGTTTTGGTTGTTTTTGTTGATCATAAGCTTCTTTCCAGGGTACTTTTCACTGTTTTCTCAAGCAACAGATGCGAATGCATTGGCGAAAAGCGACTTTATGGACAGCTTTAATGCTTAGTACATCAAATATCAAATGGGCGTTCAATGGTCAAAAAATCATCAAATGATTATCAAACAATATCATCAAATGATTCAAACAACATATCAAATGATGTTTCCTTTCTCTATTATCATCTTTTCTCTCTTTACTTTGCCTACTGACAGTTCTCATAACACTGGGACTGTAAACTGTATATAGTTTTCTGTATATAAAATGCATAAATCAACATTAACATCAACATTACCTATACTATACACTGTAGACTGTAGACTTTGAAGCAGGGACAACATTGATGTGTATATAAACTGTAAGAATTCAGCAGGGTTTACTTGGTACCTAAGAGTCCTTTTTTACTCCATTAATTTGAACTTTCAGAACTTTCAGAACTTCCAATGACATCAATTTTCATATTGTAGCACCAAAATCGCCAAAGATTTTATACAAATAAGGATACGAATGTCCTCATCAAGCTTGTTCATCCGTCTGTTCTCTAGACGTGTGAAATCGGTTATTTTTAGTAAATTATTGCGTGCCGTGAGTTGTTTATTGTGGCTGAGGAGTGGGAAAATAAAAACATCAACATAAGAGAACCCTTGAAGAAGATAAAATCATGAGTTCTGATTCCGAACAAATGTAGGATTTGGGTCTGAATTTGAATTCTTGGACTTCCCAATGAACATAAGAATCCGCCAACTGAATTACAATTAATTCAAGATTGCCCCATTCAAGCAATCAGAAAATCAGAATTGCTTTATCATTCTTATCATTCTTATGTTTCCTTATCGTGATTTTTCATGTGAACTCTGAGTATAGAGTGAAAAAAACTAAGAGAAGTTTGAAGAAAAACCCGGAAAAAGAGGATAAGGAAGAATCCTAAAACATAAACTGCAGGAAATCCAGCTTCTCCCATAATTTCAACCAAATCCCAAATACTCAGCTTATTCTTCACCAAAGTCAGTTTCAGATTCTTCACAATCCTAGAAAATTCACCTTCTGGCTTGTCTGGAATGAAGGTATTTTTCATAACTGAGGCGGCTTGAAAGTCTGAGAGTCAGCCACTGATTTTCTGTGACTTTGGGAACTTGGAGATTCCATCAATTCTAGTAATTCTAGTAATTCTAGTAATTCTCGAAATCCCATAAAACCCCAAACCCTACAACAAACTCCTTCTTCCTCCTTCCCTTTCTTCTTTTCATTATTCCCATTTCTCGGCTCCCTGAAAATATTCGAATCTTTTACACCAAACAGTGCAGTTTAACTTACGAAAAGGAACCAATATGAGAGAGAGAAGAGAATGGGAAGAATCACATGAAAAATCTGATAAATATCCCAGAGAATCCTACTGGCCAACACAGAAAACAAATAGCAAACACAGGATTTATATCAGTTGATCCCAAAAGAATCAAATATCTGATATTTATTCCCATTCCCATTCTCAGCCTCAGAATTCCTTTTTCCCCATGTCAATCCTTCTACAGATGTTTTACTCGTTATTCTAAACTGGAAATCAGTATATAAAACTTACCAATTCCTAGACTTCCATAGTTCCATAGTTCCATAGTTCCATAGTTCCATAGTTCCATAGTTCCATAGTTCCATACTTCCTCCTCATTCTAAAAAACCTCTATACCAATTACCATTCCTGAATTTGGCCTAAAATCCTCCGTTTTACGTATTCTTACCCCTCCTAACCCTCCTACCCCTCCTACCCCTCCTAAACCTCCTAACGTCTTATCCTCCTATCCCCTACTCATTCATCTGCTCTTTTGCTAGCACATCTTCACACACAGCTTCATACACCTCCCTCTCAGTCAAGCTGCTAGCGTTTTCATACGCCAAACTCGCTTCATACGCTGCCACCAGCCGCGTTTCGTCAATTCCTACTTCGCATTTAGCCAGCGCATATATACAACATATATAACGAGCAATAGCTGCTCTTACAGTGGCAGAAATCTGCTCGTTCTCATCAGAATAGATATCCCATGAACTTTCCTGTTCTAAACGTGATATAGAAACGTTTGCAGAAGACCCAAAGAAGGAGCTGCCTTTCAATTCCGAGCTTCCGCCTAATTCTGCCCTTTTATTTGCTTCATCCGTAGTTTTACTCACCCAAATGTACCCGTTGACTCCGAAAATGACGGAAACGTTCCCTGGGAGTAAATGGGAGTGAACTTTAGACCGGATAATCAGTGAACTCGGAACTGACACAAACATACCATTCCGAAGTTTCCCGTATTTCAAAGATCGGGTATGCAAAGCGGCTCCTCCGTCGGCGTAGACATTTTGTACTTCGGCATTAAGCAAATCGCCTTCTCGGAGAAATGATCGCATTTGTAACTCGTCGGAATCGCTTTTGCGCCGTAAAATCCCACCAGGGAGGTTAATTGATCCGAGCATCAGAGAAGCGTGCTGCCGAGCTCCGATATCGACTTTCCATTTCTTTTGTCCCACTTCCACAATGCGGCCCACCACGTGGTCGCCGACGTCGGGCATAAACCTGCCCCGCAGCGGGGTAACGGAAAGCAGTCGGTTAACCCGAGAAATAAGTCCGACAACGGAAGAATATGTGATATCATCGTAGAAATACGTCCCGTGGCCCCGCATCCAAGAAGCATCGTTTGTAACCATATCGCCGGGAGTCACAAGGCCGGCAGATGCTTTTGCGGAGCTCGGCTCTTCTTCCGAGGAGCGGGTGAACAGGGATTTCGTCTTTGTAACAGTTATAATGTCCATAGTGAGTGAATAACCGAGGATGTGCAGAGTTCGGCAGAGTTTACTCTGTTCTGTCTTGAGTTTGAGGGTAATATAGGAAACTTTCGGGCCGGGAATTGACGGGATCACAAACAGAAAGCGGGAGACACAATGACAAAACCGTTGGTTCGTCGGATATGCCGAGATAATCACTTCTGTTGCCCGCTTGATTCTCCTCAGTGATCGCACTATACTAAGTAAAAAAAAAACTTGTATGCGAGATGAGACGTGAAGTGAATTCCGAATTTTTCAAAAAACTGGAACTTCGGGTCTCACCTCGTATTCCGAGATTTTTAACACAAATGCAAAATTGATTCGGCATTTTAAATTTTGTGAACAATATTACAAAATCGGGTGTACAAAAACTAATTGTTGGTTGTTAATTACCACAAATATCAAATTTGTGGTTTATTATTTATTTATTTATTTACACAGAAAGAGATCCGCTCCGAACCGCCGCCGCAGGAGAACGAGAGCCTCGGAAGACCTGATGAAAATCTTTCGCGCTGTGACTCGTTCTTATGTGATTCCAACGCTGGTTAGAAGCTGCCCAACTGCACCGTATTTGAAGCCGAAATTCTCATTTTTCCAAAGAACTCTTTTTGTGGCTCCCGCTGGTTTGAAGAACTCAAAAATGTCGGAACTCGCGGCCCGAGCTCCGTCGCCGGAAGCTGGTTCAACTGGTGACCACCGGCAGAAGAAGCCGAAGATCCGCAATGCGCGCACGCCGTATAGCCCGCCTACAAACCGCGGAATGAAGAAACTGGACAGAAGCAAGTTTACTACGGAAGTTCCGTTCGCTGCTGTTTACTTCCCGAATCCCAGCTGTATTGGTCAATTCTGCAAGCTGTTCAAAGACGAAGTGCTGAAGCTACCAGGGATTAATAAGATAATCTCTCTGACTTCGGAAGAGCTATCTCGGCTTACAGACGGCCGAGCAGAGGCTTCGGAACCTAATATAAAAGCCATACTACTGAAAAGAGATATCTCGGATGTACAAAAGGCTTCCGAAATACTATCCACAGAGTGCAAAACTTACATATCCGAGAATAACGGATCTCTTTTTAACTATATTCAGATACTCGACTACAACTACTGGAATTCCGACGAGATTCTGGCTTCCATCCTGCCGGAAGACCTCCTAGAAGATATCCCTACTGGATTCACAGTCGTAGGCCACATTGCCCATCTTAATCTTCGAGATTCCTATCTCCCATATAAATATCTTATTGGGGAAGTCATTTTAGACAAGAACCCGAGCGTAGAAACAGTAGTAAACAAATTACAAACTATCAACACAACTTACCGTACTTTTGATATGGAAGTTCTCGCTGGTAGGAATGATTTTTTAGTAGAGCAGCATGAATCTGGCTGTACATTTGTATTTGATTTCTCCAAAGTGTACTGGAATACGCGTCTCAGCACTGAACACGGGAGAATTCTGAAACTGTTCAAACCAGGAGATCTTGTAGTTGATGTTATGGCTGGCGTAGGACCTTTTGCTGTTCCTGCTGGTAAGAAAGGATGTTTTGTTATTGCAAACGATTTGAATCCTCACTGTTTCTCCAGCTTGAAACAGAATATCATGCGGAATAAAGTAGGAAGTAACGTTTATCCGTTTAATGAAGACGGCGGGAAAGTTATCCGCGATTCTACGGATATCGTGTTCCAGTTATTGGAAAGGAACCCCATAGTTACCGAGAAACAACTCATATGGACAGACGAAACTGGGGCAAAACTGAAGAAACCTCGGGTAAATTTGCGAACTCTGCATATGCCGCGTTTCCCGCAGCATTATGTGATGAATTTACCTGATTCAGCTATTGAATTCCTGCATAATTTTGTTGGAATCTTCAATAAGCATCCTGATTACCTCAAATTCATCTCTGAACACCCTAATCCCAGTAAATCAGAACTTGAGAGTCATTTCCAGCAATATATGCCCATAGTTCACGTGCATTGCTTCCAGAAATACTCACCTTTCGAGCCTGAGCCCACAGATCGGGAAATTGAAGACCGAATTGGATCCCGAATAGCCGATCAGCTAAAGCATGAAGTTCAGCGTCTTGACGATCAACTGAACTTCCATTTTGTACGTTCTGTGGCTCCGACGAAGCCGATGTACTGTGCGTCGTTTAGGCTGCCGGTGGAAGTCGCTTTTAGGCCTACAGAGTGAGTGGTAAATATTGATAGCATAAATAAATATTTAAAGGCTTGGATATTTATTATTTTCAGAGGTACTTGAGTTATTTCGGGATTTGTAGTGGGGATTACAGCTTACATGATCATCTATAGAAGTCAGAATTGGTGTTGAAGTACACGAGATTGCAATAGAAGGTAATTTGAGGTATTATAGGGCTGGTTTTCGGGACCTTTGTGGGGTTTTGCCGATATTGTTGAACGGAATGAATCGCCGATGCCGAAGGCCTTTAATGATCACATAAGCATTTATACCCTTGATGTTACTTTATGATTATGTAAGCTTCTAATGAATGATAGTGCCCTGTCGTCGAACTGATAAATAATCGTAACTGAAGTCTTTCTCGCGGAGATTTCAGCCAGAAAAAGGCTATAAATAAAGAGGTTTGAGACTGATTTGACTAAGGAATGTCTGCCTGGCCACTGTTCCTCTTCGAAAGAAGCAAATTGTGTGGTTAGTGAGAGAAATCTGCTTATCAGGAGTGCATTTCTCACCCAGGAAAGTTCTCACGCTTACAGACGTCCTATCGGCTATCAATACAGTCTTCTCGCAATTCTCAATACAAGGAATGCCCTCAGGATCCCCGCTTCCGAGCCATAACAAACGCTACACAGCTATCATCCGCTACTGTCGATGCTCGGGATCTAATTTTCTAGATTACGTGATCATTATATTGCATACCGTCCTCTGATAAGCCTTATAGGAAACCTTCAAATCTGCTTCAAACAGCGGAATATAAATATATAAACGGCATGAAGCACTCCAAAACTCAAGGAAAATCACTGGAATATGCTTGAAAAGCTATTATTTTGCCCCTTATCCCCGTACCCTCCACTTCCCTCATCTACCAGTCGATCCCATATATATGATCAGCTAATCATTTATTACCCCACAATTTTCCCGAGGCCGCTTTTATGCTGGAATTTTTCACTCTTTCTTCGATCTCATTCAAAGGAGCATTAAGAGCCTTCTATAGGACCTTTCAGGGCAATTCTGAGTACCTTTTGAAGCTTAGTATGAACCTGAATCTGATGGGAGGTAAATACCCAAACCTATGGCCTCAATATACCCATAGAAATGCTAGTAAAAGAGTTAATTGAGAATGTAATAGAAACTGAGAGACATCTGACGTCAAAGTATCCATAAAATATATAACGATAGTAGTAGAAATATTCAAAGTAGGAACTTTCCAAGCCCAGTGTATTTTCTACTGTCACTTTCTACCCCTACTATACAACTGTCAATATAATAAATCGATTAAATCACTACCAACCTTTCATAGCCCACTTTACTAAATCTGTCCAGTATCTCTCTACAGCTCTTTTATCTGCCCTTATCTTCCTACAGCTCAGTCCATTATATCCCCTCTACGCCTACCACCCATCACACGTCTCTAATGCTTCTTTATAGCCTCTTTGTTCAGGAATATACGCTACAGCCCACTGTTGTACAATTCAATCAACCAATAAGATATCCCATTATACTACTTATCCTATTCTCTCCTCCCGTCCCTCCCTACTACACACTCCACTAATACTTCAAATCCCCTGCTACTTGGCCCCAGAAAGCCTCAATAAACTCCACTTGCTGCTCACTGAATCCTTCCTTGCCTGGGGCCTTTTCCGCCCCAGGAGTAGCCCTGACAGCTAAATAAGCCCTCTCTTCCAAGCTAGGATCCCAATTCCCACGGCAGGCACCCACCATTTTCCCGCCAGCCTCCTCTACAATCACCCACCCTGCACAGACATCCCAGGGCCAGTATCCGCCTTCCCAGTAAGCATCAAAAGTGCCCTGA
Organism: Sporopachydermia lactativora; assembly: GCA_030579575.1. Classification (NCBI taxonomy): domain Eukaryota; kingdom Fungi; phylum Ascomycota; class Sporopachydermiomycetes; order Sporopachydermiales; family Sporopachydermiaceae; genus Sporopachydermia; species Sporopachydermia lactativora. The sequence continues at coordinate 29,438 of JAKTRH010000076.1, forward strand.
GCTACAAAACACAAATCCATTGCCGCAGATCCCATACTTCGGCATCCATGGACCATCCCGCCGTCGGCCGCCGCCAGTTTCCGGTATGTCTCCGCTTTTGCGTCATAATTCGGCCCGTCCCGTTCCGCTCCCCATTCAATGGCCAGTAAAGACGACTGGAGAGTCAAAGGTTTACTTAGCCGAGCTTCTCGGCCCAGCGGCTCCCCATTAAGGAAAGAGCCGCCTTTGTGGATGCCGTAGTACATAAGATCCAAATGCGGATTGTACACAACCCCTACGACGGGTTTCCGGTCGATTGCAAACCCGAGGGAAGTCACCGAGAATGGAAACCCGTGAATGAAGTTTGTAGTCCCGTCTATCGGGTCGATAATGAACGTTGGAGCATCCGACAAAGCCGTGGCAGCTTCCCCGGTCTCGGAAAAGGATTCTTCCCCGAGGAAATCGTACTGGAATGGCAGCTTAGCCGATTCCAGCAGTTCGTAGATCGTTTTTTCTACTTGCTTGTCGACCTGAGTTACGAGATCAACGGCTAGAACGTTAGCAAAGTTCGGAAACAATATAATAATATAATATAATATATATATATAATAATGCTATATAAACCTACCATTTTTTTTGTCATCAAAAGCGACTTTCCCCGTGTTTTCCTTGATTACTTTTCCTACTTTCCGAGCAATACTTTGGAGGGTTTCAGCTACTAATTGAAGGTCGATGGAAACGCCTTCAGATTCGTAGAGGACAGCCATTTTCGGGTTCAAACGGGTTCAAACGGGCAATTGTGTAATTTTAGCGGGTTTAAGTTGAGAATTTCGGTCATCGGATCTTCCGAAGGGCGCAAACCTCGGAACGAAACGGGAACGGAGCGGGGAAAATAGGATGAAAAGTACCCGATGAGTTCCGAGGAGGGTGAAGGTTACACGGAGTGAGACCCGAAGTGCCCCTTGAGATAATTTCCGGTTTCACGGTCTCCGTTATCAAATACCGGAAATGATAACGGGTATCCGAAATGTCTCTCATCGGCGTAACGGGAAATTCCTGGGGAAATTCCGACAACTACGGCGTAAAAGCGGGATAAATTTAGCTTAATTTTCAAGTTTGTGTAATTTCGGCATTTCCCATTAATCCCGTTCCGATTATTTGTACCACAAAACCCGTGAAAAGAACCCCGCATTCCCCGCTTTTGCTGCCTATCAAAAGTTCCGCTATCTTCTCCGGCTTATCTCCTCGGTTTACATGCCGAACCGAAGCGCAGCGGGCCGTTTCGGGCCCCTGCCGGATGAAATTGTGGCGCAGATAGCGAGTTTCCTTGATCCCTCGGCGTTTTTCTATTTTTGTCAAACGTGCGCTCGGATACGTACGATTTTGTACACTCCGAGTACTATTTTCGGGATAATTTTAGATTACGGGATGGATCCGGAAGTTACCGTGTTTGTGGATGATATTAGCCGAGTTTTATGCCGATTAATAGAGGAAAACGACGGAGGCGGCGGGGTTGAGTTGCTGGATGGCACAAACGCGGGAAATGGAGTCCACAGAAACGGAATTGACGGAGTTGACGGAGTTGACGGAAATTCTGGTATTTTTAGTTCAAATTTGGGTTCAAATTTTGGTTCTTCGACTTCCGCTTCTTCGGAGTTTTCCGCTTTTTCTGCTTTTTCACAGGTTTCAGCCACTTCAGCCACTTCAGCCATTTCAGCCACCCCCGTTTCGGCAACTTCTACGGAAATTTCCGCCTCTTCGGCTTTGCTGCGCCACCTCAGCCACAATTACCATTTTAATACGTACCACCTTTTCCTCAACCCGCACGTGTGGCGTCCCAGATGGAAAATTTACATGTTTCTCGTATACTACTGCATGTACCCCGCCGTGCCCCGCACATGTGACCTGCTGCGCCCCCGCAGCGCCCCGCCCGTTTTGGAATTTGCAGCACAAAGATTTGCTTATCTTCTCCGCGCCACACTCCGGCTGCGCCACATTTCCGTTTCCAATATCCCATTAATCCCTTCAGCCTCCGACACAAACCCAAATCACATGCTGCTGCGCCACATTGCCATCGGCACTCTTCACGGCACCTCAGCCGACAAATCTCGGGTGATCCGCGGCTGTCTCGACAATTCCGACCCGCGCCACCCGATCACGCGGTTTGCCGTTCTCCGGCCGAGCCACAGAGACGCCTCCGGGTTTCCAAAAGTGGAAGCGGCGTTCCGATTCCCGGGGGCGTTCGATGTGGCGTGCGCGGCAAACGATTGCGACGTGTTTGCGTTTGCTGGCAACCACGGACACGTGCACGTGGTTCGGCTGACGGATAAAAGCCTTGAAAGTACCACAGAAACAGTTTTTTCTAAGCCGTTCCCGTCTAAATTCCGGTATCTCGCGCTTTCTGCCGACGGGACGGTACTTTTTGCCCACGCGGCTCGGCTCGGCGGGTTTTCGCTTGTGGATTTGCGTTCGGGGGCTGAAATGGAGTTGCCGCACTACCAGTTGGATTTGCGGATGCGGCTGTCGGCTGATGGGCGGGTTTTGCAGTTGGCGCGGCCCGGGGAGACGCTTTTGTACGGTGTGGCGCAGTCAGGTGATAAGCTGGACGAGTTAGAGTTTGGGAGGCGCAGCCAGCGCCGGAAACGGAAGCGGGGATGTGGCGTAGGAGCCGCAGCAGATATGTGGCGCTATTACGCCACACTTGTAGCCACATCGCAAAGTACGTACGTCGGGCACAGCGGCTGCGTCCCGTTGGCTGTAGAAAATGTGTATTTATGTGGCGTTGCGGGGCGCAGCGGGACCGATTTGGGGCTTGTGGCGTTCGGAGAGGACGGAGAGGAGGCGTCGTTAGTGGCGTTGCTGGGGTTTCCTGGGTTTGGGGCGCAGCAGGCTGTTCCGATGGCTTCTCCGAAGCTTGTGGCGCAGCTGCCGTGTACTGTGCCGGGTTTGCGGAGCCGAATTGTGGCGCAGCTCAGGGCTACAGAAGGGGAAACGGTGTGGGGTGTGAGAGAGACGGAAGCGGAAGCGGAAGCGGAAGAGGCGGCGGAAGAGGCGGCGGAAGCAGAAGCGGAAAACGGAGCTGTGCTTAGAATAAACTGCGCCACACGCCACATTTCCCTAAACGGAATGACGGCGGTAAGCAGCGATGGACGCCTTTTAGCAGTGTGGCGCACCCCAGAGGAACTGCGCCTCTACGTTTTCTGTGGCGCAGTGCTGGCACGTGCCGTGGACGACTGGAAGCTCGGCATTCGGACGGGAGGCGCAGTGGCGTATCCGAGCCGAATTGTGGCGCTGGCACCGGCTGCTTGGCTACGGGAACTCCATGCTCGGCTCTGGGCGGCTCCAACGCCGGATTCGGACTGCTATATGTATTTTGACGGGTCAGCCGTGTGTATTTCGGATCTGGCGACGCATATGGTGCGGATAGAAGTGGCTGAGCCGGCGTAATGGGTGGCTGAAATGCCGAAATCTACAGAAGGAAGTATGGCTTATGTGGCGCATACAGCGTAATTTGTATTTCTATGGTACATGAAGTGCTAAGTTTGTAGTTAAAGGGGTTCGGAGTTTTAGATATTTGTGGTATTCAGTTTGTTTGTGGTGCCGAAATATGTATTCATTTCGGTACTATTCCGTGAATTTGTGGGAAATTTCTCTTAAAATTCGGTACAAACCACAAACTTTCCCGAAATTCCCTCAGCGTTCTTTCAACAGTTTGTTCCGCTTTTCCTTCTTCCGAAGCCGTTCAACCTTCTTGGCGTGCATTTTCGCGTGCAAAAGTTCTAACCGTTCTTTCTCTTCTTTTGCTTCTTTCCGAGCTTTAATTGCGTCCAGCCGAGCTTTCCGTTCCGCTTTTTTCTCGTCTTCCATTTCCTTCAGTTTCTGTTTCAGTGCCTTTTCCTGCTCGGCTTTCTGTTTCCGCAATTCGAAAGCGGAGAGCTTTTTGTTAATGCCGATATTGCTAGTGCGGAAAGCCGTTTTGGCCGGTTTGAAGTTTTTGCCGTTTTTACGGCCCACTGTGACCATTTTGACGGGTTTGTATATTGCGGGGATGGTGGGGGGATATGAGGGGTTATGGGGAGTTGAGAATTTAGAAAAACAGGAGGGGTTTTAACGGGATTTACTGAGGTTTTCTGTAGATTTTCATACCAGATTTGCTGCCCCATAGTGAATAAAAAAAATGTTTTATGCGGGAAGGATGGAAAATCTCGCGAGACCCCCCTGGGATGTTGAATTGGTGATGACGTAATCTGGGATTATGTGATTACGTGATAGTTAATGGGGGGGGGGGGGTTTGAGGGGGGAAGGGGGAGAAAATAGAGGGGGATAAGAGGGAAGCAGTGAAGTGATAATATAGTAAACTGAGCGAGGTGTAGTGGATTTTTAGTATATATATATATCTAGCTGAAGCGGGTCTAAAATGGTGTATTCCTTTTTGCTGCTTGTCCAACGGAAGCGTGGCGGGCAAACCGCAATGGGTTCTTTCGGCACAACAGGGGCTCTGAATGCGCAGGGTAGGTATGCTCAAGCTGAAGTGAGGTGAAGTGATATAACGAAGATTATGACTTGAAAATGTGGATAATTGAATGAATATAAACGTGATTATAATGCTCAAAGACTACAAATTACAACGGAGCAGTGCCGGTTGTTCGGATAGCATATTCAGTAAAGTGGAATACGTAATCTTATTATTGACTACCTCTTCATGTTCCCACACTCAGCAGGCTCTAAATCTTATACAACACCAATAACTGTGATAAACAGCCAACTAACTGCAAGCTATTCCAAGCATCCACTGAGGATGGCCCATAACTCGTTTACCGATTGACCCGATCAGACACGCGTCAGCCGAGAATGCGATAATCAATCTTCATCCATCCATTTCTGATGACGTAAACAACACTATCAAAAAATTCTTCCGTTCCGAAAGTTACAGCAATTAATCCGTCATACGCTCGTAATACGCCAAACTATGACATATTTTAGCCGCTCAATTCTCTTTCAAATGTCCCACAACCCACAAAAATAACAACTGCCGCAAATCTCGGCAAATTTGCATCCACAAACTCTTCAAATCAACGCAAACGAATCTTTTCATTTCAAATTTACTAATTCGGTATCCTGGAAAAAATGCCACATAAACTTTAACTTAAACCCGAAATCGCAACAACTATAAAGAGACGTGATATCCCGAACATGTCACGGCGAATTCGGCTCTACGATAGGCCGATAAGCTGATTGAGTGAAAAGTACTTAATAAAAAAACGCTTTTCATTATAAACGAAAACGTCTATTGACAAACCATCAACACTCATTTCAAACTCCCGAGTCTTAAAACTTCAATTGGTTTCCTAAGCATTATTACTGCCTTTCTTATTTCTCTTCCTGGTCATCACGTCTCCACTCCGGATTGACTGATAAATCATATATTTCACACGTTCATTCATCATCATATCAAATATCCTCTACAATGGCTATAACAGACAGCCATTTAGGCATAAAAACGCATTTCCCGACGGCCCGAATCAAGAAACTCATGCAAACGGATGACGACATCGGGAAAGTTGCTCAGGCTACGCCTTTAGTTGTGTCAAAAGCACTGGAAATATTTATGGCTTCACTGGTAGAAGAAGCATGTGAGAAAACGAGAGCTCATGGATCCCGACGGGTTACTCCGCAGCACCTGAAAGAAGCCGTTGACGGCGCAGAACAGTTTGATTTCCTTGTGGAGATTATGGAGAAGTACAGGGATAATAAGAATGAAGATCAGTGAGGAATTGAGGAAAGTAAGGAAAATTAAGGGAAGAAATGGGAAGAAATAGGAAGGAAATGAAAGAAAAAGGAAACAAATATCAGTAACGAGTAATGAATATAATGATTATCATAACGACAGCATGGCAGGTTTGCCGGTACAGATAATAGGTTAGCAGAATGAAGGATGAGAAGGATGAGAAGGATGGGCTTCTCTGAGGAATGAAGAATGGTAAATGAGGAACGAGAAACTGATGGAATCAATGGAATTTGACTAGGAAATCAAACGGAATTGATCTGGAGACCAACGGCACGCGTAGGGGAAGTAAACGGGGAAAACATAATTGTCGGTTGATTTCGGAACCACAATTTTATGGTAATTGATGGAAGGAAATGGAAAAGGAAAAAAAAAGGCAGGAAAAAAATGCGTAAATGGTGTAAATCTCGTGCCGTAATACGGAAGGAGGTTTTGAATGGAATTTTGCGTGGTTGGAAATTTTGGTTTTTCCATTGTATAATTGCTTGTACTTTAATGAATTCAAGGAAGAGGAGAGCTGATAGCTGATAGCGGAGGTGACAATTATATATTATATTGGAATGTAGAATGTAGCAAAGGAAAGAAGGAGGAAGGAGGAAGGAAGGAGGAAAGTAATGAATGAACAATAAGTATCAATATAGGCCCAGTTCACGCTGGTAATAATTAAGAAAATATGATGGATTGCTGGCTGAATCACAGCAAAAGATAAGAAGTTGCATCTTTTGAAATTTAGCAGAAAATTGAGAGAAATTCGTGAAACTACAAAGATATTTCAAGTATCAACCTACTCATAACAAATCATACAATTAGACAATCCAAAATAACACAAGAGATAATTGAAGATGTATGGAGAAACTGCTAGACGAATTTGAACTTTAGGCTGATTCTATCATTCTGGAAAGGAGAAAACCGTTAAGACGTCTAAAAGATTAAAATATTCAGCCATCGAATAGGTATTTCCTGCTGATATGATAAATCTGTGTTTGATAACAACTTCATTTAAGGAAAAATACTTCCTCATTCCCAGGCTCATCAAGACAACCTAAAACAACTTTTCAACCCCATATATCAAACTACACTTCCAGGGAATACTGCAAAAGCAATAGCTGAAAACTAAACAACCAGAAGACAGCATATTTCTCCGATCTATCGGAATCAGCCCTCATCCAAAAAATACCAAATCCATCTAACGATAGAAAAACCCGTCAAACGAACTACCATCAACCTGAACCATACACTTTCCATCAAACAGACAAACCTGTCATGCTAAAATCAACAAATTCCACATCCCAGACTTCTTAGCAACCATCTCAGCTTCTTTCAGGTCCTTTCGCCAACTACAACCTTCCCAGACTCCCCCATACCTCCTACAATCCACCCACTACTACGGAAAACGATCAAATAATTCATACAGTCGAAATTCCACTGTTGTTTTTACATACTATACGGCAACATCAACCCATCTGATCCCATCCCACAGCCCAAATCTTGCAAATCTTCTAGTTAGTAACCTCCTTCTGAATGATCTTAGCAATCGTCTGCTTCTGAATGTTAGAAGTGCCCTCATAGATAGCACCAATCTTCGCATCACGGTAGAATTTCTCTAAAATCTCCTCCCGAGTAAACCCGACGCCACCCATCCACTCAATAGCACGAGAAGCTGCCTTCTCAGCCACTTGCGAAGAGTACAGCTTAGCAATAGCTGCCTCTTTTACAAAGGGAACATTCTGCTCTTTCAACCGAGCTGCATTGTAAATCAACAGCCTAGCAGCTTCAATCTCCGCCGCAACTTCCGCTACTTGGAATTGCATCCCTTGGAACTCTCCAATAAGAGATCCAAACTGCTTACGGTCATTATACATATACGAAGTAGCACGATTGAAAGCTCCTTCCGCCAATCCAAGCATTTGAGCTCCAATTCCGATACGTCCCTCATTTAAGCATTCAATAGCAATCTTATATCCCTTGCCTACTTCGCCTAAAACGTTTTCTTCTGGTACGAAAACGTCGTCAAAGTTAATGATACACGTAGAAGAAGCACGAATTCCTAATTTTTTCTCCTTTTTAGCGATTTTAATACCAAAATCACGCTCAGCAACAAAACAAGTAATCCCCTTATACCCCTTTGAAGGATCTACATTAGCAAATATAAGGAAAATCCCTGCTTCTTTAGAATTGGTAATCCACATCTTAGAACCGTTCAAAACGTATCCTCCATCAACTTTCTGAGCTTTGCTCTTCAAAGCAAAAGCATCAGATCCTGAAGACGCCTCAGAAAGGCAGAAACTTCCAAGCTGATCACTGGAAAGCTGCGGCAAATACTTCTCCTTCAGCTTATCAGATCCCCATTTTCTAATACAAGTATTAACCAACGTATTATGCACATCATTCAGTACACTAACACTGGGATCAGCCTTGGCCAGCTCTTCAATAGCAATAATAGCTGAAGTGAAAGAAGCACCGGATCCTCCATACTCTTCAGGCGTCTCAATAGCCATAAGCCCCATATCAAACAGTTGCTTGATAACTTCAGGGTCCATATCTTCTGCTTCATCCATATCTCTAGCTTTAGGAGCGATAACTTCCTGGGCAAAAGACGAAACGGTCTCTTTGAACATCTGTTCTTCTTCCGTGAGGTACGTCAGTGGGAGGTGGCCTGAAAGGGCAGTTCTGCCGGCTGAAAAGTTCCGAACGCTGGATTTGGCGGCGGAATTGAGCACAATTCGGCGGCATGCCGGGTTTTTCGCGAGTTGACGAACGCAGGAAAGCATTTTTTATTGGGAATTTGATAGTAGAGAAGTCTGTAGAAGGTGGAAAGAATGCTAGTGTATAGAGAAGTATGGGAAACTGATTCTGGGGTTGTTAGTAAGGGGTTTGAGGGCAGAAATGAGGTTATAAAGAGGGAAAGAGGGGTAGATAGGGGAAATGGAAGGAAATAGAAGGAAATGAGGGGAAATATCAGTGAAAATGAGTGAAAATCAGCAAAAAACAACGATAATTGAGCAAAAATTAGTGAAAATCAGTGAAAATTAGTGAAAATTAGTCAAAATCAAGCTAAAACCAGACAAAACAGATCAATAAAGTATAAAGAGGAAGCCATAATGCTGGATTTCGTGCTTTTATATATGTTAAACACAATCTGAAGAAATTTGAAGGACTGAACTTTCTGTTCCCAGATTCCAAACAACCCCTCAGGCTTTGCTATAACTTCCAGCACTATAAGTTCCCAGGTTTCCTTCTATTCACAGCCTGCTTCCCGGGTTATTCTTTCCTTCCCATTATCCACAGCGCCAGTGCATTCATTTACAGCAAATAAAACAATAATTTACTACTATCTAACCACTCAGATCAGATCAGATCAAATACGATCAATCAAATACTATCAAATACTATCAAATACTATCAAATACTATCAAATACTATCAAATACTATCAAATACTATCAAATACTATCAAATCAATACTACCTACTATCTACTCTCCTCAACTTACCTTCTCTTCTTACCTGAATACTCCGCTCTGATTCACAATCTATCTACGCTATCCACGGCAAATAATCCGTAGCGGAAAATGGGATTCTTCTTATTTATGTATGCCAGCTCCGGCTATCCGTCTCCGCTTTTTCACCGCTTTTACGGTTATCTCTCATTTAACTCTCGGTACTTATTCAACCCCCCCAAAACGTTATGAGCCGAAAGTTTATTTGGGTTCGGCTTCTCCACATTTCAGGGTTTTTGTGAAATCCGATCAGCGCCGAACGGAGACTCGGAGCAGGCTGAAGGATGTGTTTGACGGGTATAAGATGGGATATGGAATATATGGATGCCTGGCTGAGGAATTTCGTTTACTTCCAGCATTTATAACGGCCGCTGCAGCGGCCAGCAGCACAGCGCGAGCTCTCAAACGCCGGAACAGCGAATCTGAACGCCGTATACCCCATATTTGTTCGTTTGAGCCGAACTCGGAACAGCCGTGTAGGAGCTAAGAATTTCAAGCATTTCAAGCGGGATCAGCCACAATGAAAACGGGGGAGGTAGAAGATATCTGTAGATGCCAGTGTACCTGTTTTTATGAATATATACTATTAATATACTACTTTTTACACCGTTAATGACGTCTATTCTGCCTTCGAAAACGACCCTCAGTCGTCTCTTCTCAGGTCCTCCTAAAAGCCGACCCCTCAATTCGGCACTTCTCCGGCGGGGGGATCATCAAGAGACTCGGACTTCTGAGCCGAGGTATCCAAGAGAGGAGACGTGAAGTGCGTGTTTTGGGGGGTTTGAGAGGAGATATGAAGTATCTAATATAGGCTTCATGAGGAGACGCGATGTCCGTATCGTATCTCTGAGAGGAGTCCCGATGTTCATTGATTCTTCCTATTATTCACGATAATCAACGGGAAAACGCTTCTCGGGATTCTCATACGGCGTTATCACACTCTACAATACTGAATAAAACTATCACATAATATTACATAAAATTAGACGTTACTGTTTGGCCAAGAAACTCAGTCTTTTGCTCTCCTAAACCAAATCCCATGCCCAACTTGCTCCGGGCCTACCGTAGAATCTATTTAAACGGATTACTAGACATTGTAGCATTTGTGTTGGTAGCCGATGGCGTGACAGTTGTAAACTCCGTTCCAGCAGTGTATGTAGACGTCACATCGTCAGCTCCGGTTCCAGCAGCGGGGTTAACACTCTTAATTCTCTTATCTTTATGACCTTCACCGTATCCCTTAGCCGATCTCTTCTTGTAGAACCAAAAGTAAACCCCCACACCTGCAAACAACACAACAACAATAGGCACAACTATAGCAGCTGCAAGCCCACCTTTAGATATCCCACTACTACCAGAAGACTTAGAAGCAGTTGCGGCCTTCGCATTATCCGATGGCAGCCGGCTGATACTAGTAATAGCTTCACTCTTATAATCTGTCTTGAGGAACCTAACAATCGGGCCACTCACAGTTCCCACGTGCGTAGCTGTCGTATCCTGAGTAACCAATGGTGCCATATTCAGGAAAAAGTATCCCAAATTGTCCGAAACCCTGTATGATTCCTTAACATACAACGGGTAGTACCCGTCGGCATTGCTGATCCATTCAGTCTCAAAGATCAAATCCGCATTCTCCTTAATGGGAAGAGAGCGTCCTTGCAGCTTTACACGGGTGATATTCCCACCCCAGTACATGGGGTCCCATGTGATCCAATAAGTCTGGCCTGGAACCCATTCGGTACCGTTCAGAGGGGTGCAGAAGGGATATCCCGGAGTAGAAGAGTCTTCAGACGGCACTCTGTCTCCGAAGCACCGCAGAACCGGCGGAACGGCTTCGGGAGTCGGATAATCGCTGTCTGTAGGGGTCGGAGAAGCCGAGATCGTTTCACCGCCGGAAACAGTCGGAGTAACGGCATAAGGAATACCGGAACCGTCGAGGGAAACCCACGGAGTCGGCTCGGAACCGGAAGCCGGAGATGCCGAAATAGTGACTCCGTCAATTACAGTGGGAGTAACCGCTTCGGAGTTCCCGTTAGCCAGGGTAGACCACCATACAGACTGCTGCTGGACGACCTGCTGTTGCCGTTTCACCAGAACCGGTGCCGCTGTGGGCTGCGGCTGTGGCGCAGCTAAGACGTTTGTGGCGCTTAAAGCGAGAGCGGCAACGCAATTTGTGATTGTAACTTTAACCATTTTGTGGTTTATTTTTCGGATGCAATTATTGTATTACAATCACATTCACATTCACATTCAATGCAACCGGTTACATCTACAGTATCTACAGAGTGGCTAAAAGACGTGAAACAAGAGAAACAGTACTTTTTTCAATTATATAAGAAAAAATTGCTAATGGTAAGCTTACTGATGCGACTCCTAATACTTCGGTAGGGAGCTATTTGACCCGTTTAGGTACTCTAAGTATTTCAGGGGTTCCGCTGACAGTGTCGGAGATTTAATTGATTATGCACGTTGGACGCACGGCAGGAATAAGGTTGGAACCTTAACGTAAAGCTTATAAATATTTCCCGTCTCTGCGTGCGTAGGAAGGCAATAAAATTGAGATTGAGGAGCGGTATATTGTTGAAAAAACAGATTTTATTTCTTATAATTAGTTAATAGTTTTAAAGGACGCACGTTGTCCAACTACTCGGGCAAGCGCGGTATCTTTCTGTTGCTTAGGAGCTGCAGCCTGGGAGTCCCCAACTCACTGTACGCAGCCAAGAACCTATCCTGGGGTCGAATCTTTAAATATTCTTAGTGCTTCTCTGTCGATAGTAACCAAAAATGACTACATTTCAATTAACAATCCCAAAGTAGTACTCGATCCTTTGTCTCCGCCCGGGAAAACAGAACTACGTGAGAACATCAAGAGTGGTCAAGAGGGTACTACTACAGTTATACTACAGTTATAGGACAATCCCAGCAGGCCTAATAAACAAAGCAGACGCTGAAATATATAAGCTACATAACAATTTGTTGTTGATTGTTTTATTCTCGTTTTACAGGATCTTCCGCCTTCTTTTCTCAGAATCCACAGGTTCCGAGGACTCCGGCAAGTTCATGCAGGGGGTTTGTTTATGCATAAGGTTTGGTGCTCCTGCTAACATTCGGGATTTAGAGTTTATCTAATTCATCAGACGTTGAACTTTATTTTGAACCTCGGATTCCGTGGTTTTCAGTATCAACTGTGAAAATCTCGTTATCCACGTATGGCCGAGGTACCGAATACTACTGAAAAAGTAGAAGAAGTAGTTGTTGGCTTGGTCTCAGGAGACTATACTTGTTTACATGATCGTAAACTTTGCATCAAGACACTCCTGCGGTCTTGCTATGCACCCGTCAGTATTCCCGCGAAACCATTATAAGATATTATTATGTGCTACTGTCAAACTTAAGACAACCTGCAAACAGCGAGTACTTTTAAAATCTTCTGATTCGCTTTATAAGTTGCCCCAGTTTCATTCTCATGCCCCCTGTTGAGTTCTCCGCCTGCATGACACCTATTCCACCGGTTTCGTGCCGTCGAGACCGAGACGAATGTCACCACTGCTGAAATGGGACGGAGAAAACAACACCTCTCAAAAGTTTCTCTAGCCAGCATAACTACCGAGAACGTCTCCTTCCGGGCCAGCAGTGTAATCCCGTTGAACTCCGATGCTGCACAGATCTGCAGGTTCCTGCAAACGCAACATCGCATCTCACTTTGAAAGTACCTCGCTAACTCACATTCAACACAACTCTCGACTATCAAAAGATTTCACGCCCGGAAATGATTAGCCAGGCATCTCACCCTTTCATACCTATATCCAATAAACACACTATCCCACGTATACCTCTTACACCCTCTTTCACCGCCTACTGACTGCTACAAACTTCCTCTACCATCCTCCTTCGCCACATCACATCTCCTCTCGCTCTTCAATCATTTAAAACCGATCACGTAATCACAAACTCCATATCGCGTCTCATCTCACGCGCCACCGTGTTCGCCTCCGATACCCGCTTATCGCCTTTATCCCGCCTTTGAAACCCCGAAACGACCCGATTCCCTTCATTTCTGCTATTTTGAACCTCAAAACCCCTCCCAGATTTCACCCCTCTACTGAAGCCCCTCCATCCCCACCAAGAATTGCCCCTCCCAGCCCCGCAAACCCCACAATGGCGGAACCCACCGCTGATGCCGAGCTGGCACTGATAAATAAAGTGGAACTTCGGCTTGCTATGGCTAATTCCGACACAAAACTCGAGCCGCTCCTCAATTTGTACCTCCCGCCTCTACTGCTGAAGTTCCGCTCTCGGCATGCCGCTGTACGAGAGAAAATGCTCTCTGTTTGCCAGCATCTCCTTACTCGGATCAACTCTTCCCATCTTCACTTGCCTGTACTGGCAATGCTGAACCAATTGAAGTCCCCCAGTGACTCTGGTGACTCCTCGGACCTTTTTGGCGGGTTTTCCTATCTGTTTATTGTGAAAGGTTTGGCGGAATGCTCCCCGGAAGACCTCCGAGGTCTGATAATGCCGACTATAACTGGAATCTCGGCTCTCACTCCGTCTAATGCTAGCCGATGCTTCCGCGTGCTGCTTAAACTGTTGGAAACGTGGCAGCCGCCGTCCCGCGGGTCTGCCGCTGCCGATTTGCTGGCCACAGAACTGCCGCTGGCTTCTCCGGAACTTTCTAAAGACGCCCAGTTTATTTGCCGCTGTTTTTCCCAGTTGTTTCTGCTGGATTTCTCGGCAATTCAGCAGCTTCCGGAGACCCCCGCGGCGGCGGCAGCGGCGGATTCGAATTTGCCGGCATCCCGCTGTCCTGGCTTGACGGCACGGGAAGTTTATTTCCTTACGCAGAATCTCCGTTCCACGTTTTCACGGGATTCTCTGCTTCGGGCGAAGACGGATTGTTTGCGGTTTGTGTCATCGGGAATTTTCGCCGAGATTGACGTGTTTGTGCCACTTCTTATTGCATCCACAGACACGAATTCAACTATTTCTAATACTGCTGAAGACTATTTTAAACGTTTAACCGTGTCTGTGGAACAATCAAACCTTACAGACACTTTATTTGTGTTATTTCTCGGCGAATTGGGCCGCCCGCCGGTTAAACCGACGCTCCAGGCGAAAATTGCCGGTTTATTGGCACAATCGCGGCCTGCAGCGGCTTCTCCGCGGATCGTAGACGTAATTTCTCGGTGTTTAGACGCCGAATACGGCAAGCTGCGCCACACTGGGGCGCAGTTGCTGCTATGGACCGCCACAGTGGCTCCCAATGAGGCATTGCGGTCTGTGGCGCAGCAGCCAAGCAAGTTAGCTATTGATTTAGCTTCCGCTGCTCGTTCCGCTTTGTACTCTGACACCAGCTCTTCAGCCACATTCCGCGCCACACTTTTCGACGCTTTAGGCGAAATCTTGTTCCGCGCCCCGGAACTGCTTCCCGATATGGAATATCTGCAATTCCTCTTCCGTAGTTTAGCAGCTGAGCCACCAGAGGGCCGCCCAGCGGTGCAAGCCGCTTTATCTCGGCTTATCCCGCGGCTCGGCGGTTTGCCTGCTGCGCCACAGGCTCTGCTTCGGGAAATGCTGGCGGATACTTTGCTCCGAGACGGCGCAGACGCCTCAGTGAAGTTTGTGTGCGTGAAAATCGCCGCCCGGGCTTTCCCGTTTGCCGACGCCGAGGCCCGCGTGTTGTGCGTCGTCGGCACGGCCGCAGGGAACCGCGCAGATGTGCGGGAGGAGGCGCGGCGGGGGCTCAGCCCTTACTGGGCGGAGATGGAGCGCAGTAGCGGAATTGGAAGCGGAAGCGGAAGTGGAATTGGGGGCGCAAATCGGGAACAATCTGTGGCTGAAAGCTCGGCACAAAGCGGAATAAACGGAATGGACGGAACAAACGGAATGGACGGAACAAACGGAATGGACGTTGAAATGGCCGACCAATCAACTATTTCAGCCACAAATCTTTCACCCACTTCCTCTTCCCCCGCTTTCTACCCCGCATTCCCCCGCCTTCTCCAAGCTTTCTCCGCCCTGTCCCGCCGCAGCCCCGCTCTGCTCGATGCCGCCACCGACGACTTCGCCGCCTTCGCTCTCAACATCCTCTCTATGAACGCCGTTGCCGGCAGGTCAACGGTTATTGTGGCAGATGCGGAATGGGAATTCCGAGCCGAGAAAGCGCTTGAATTAGACGAAACTGTAAGAAACCTTGTAAAAACACACCTTACCGGTCGGCCCTTGCCGTTTACGGAAGCCGAGAAGGCCGTGGCGGAAGTTCCCGACGCCACAGAGTCGGCAGAAGCGGCAATTTTGCTTGCTCGGCTAGCTGTGGCGCGGTTTACAGCCACAAGTTCTGCTCGGGCCGGCGGCGTGCTTTTAGAGCTTTTGAGCCTTATTCCGAGCCATTTGGTGGCGCAGCTGGTAGCGGAAGTGCCGAATGTTGCCAAATTGCTCACTTCTCCGTCGTTAGCGGTTCACAAACTTGCTGCGCACGTGCTGGCGCTGCTTGTGTCACATCCAGCTAACTCCGACGTCCGAGTTGCCGAGTTTTTCGCCGAAACTGTGGCGCCTTTAGTAGAATTTACCGATCCCAGTGGCGCAGCAGGTGGCGCAGTTCGTAGCGTAGCAAAAGCACATACCGCAGTGCTTACAGCGGCGTTTCTGCTGTCCCGTTGTGCACTCCGTGGCCGCCCCGCGGCTGTTCCGGCAGCAGATGTGGCGCAGTTTCTCCGCTGCTTTGTTTCGCTGCTAAGGGCGTCGGACAAAGCGGTACGGGACGCCACTGTGGCTTCTGTGGCGCAGCTTGCCCTTTTCGGCTGTCTCAGCCCTGATGTTCACCCAACTGTGGCGTCAACTGTGGCGCAGATTACCGAATCGGTGCAGAAACTTGCCGAAACAGGGCTGGAGGAAGCCACTACTGCTTTCGGATATCTTTCGCTAACTTCCGATGCCTCCGGTGACTCTTCCGAGTTTCTCCGGCAATTTGCCGAGCCGCTGCTTCAACTGCACCGCCACGCAAGCCGCGCCGACTTCCTGTTTGCCTCCGGCGAGGCGCTCACCGTCGTAGCCACCGGGTGGCAGTCCAAAGCTCTCGTGCGCCACATAGACGTTGCCGAGCTGACTGTGGCGTCGGCCCCATTGCCGCGGCGGCCTGCCGAGTTTGGCGATGCCGTTGCTGCCGCAGTTGTGGCGCGAGTGCTTTCCGAAGCTGCTGCGCCACAGCCGTCTCGGGCCCGATGTGGCTGTGTGTGGCTGCTTGCGTTTGCACAGCACTGCGCGACTGTTCCTGCTGTGGCGCAGCAGCTTCCGGCTTTCCATGCCGCTTTTGCTCGGTTTCTTAGCCACAGAGACGAATTCCTCCAGGAATGCGCCTCTAAAGGCCTCCAACTGGTGTATGAGAACGGCTCAGCGGAGCTGCGCGCCACACTGGTTAGCGGGCTTCTTCAGTCGCTTACCGGAGGTCAGCGTGGCGCTGGTGGCGCCGGTGGCTCAGGTGGCGCAGCAGTGGCGTCTGGCGGAGTCGTCACGCCGGAAACGGAACTGTTTGCCCCGGGGGCGCTGCCGACAGGCGACGGGTCTGTTTCGACGTACCGCGACGTGCTGAGCCTCGCAGCGGAAGCCGGCGACCCGTCGTTGGTGTATAAATTTATGGCGTTGGCAGCGGATTCCGCTATTTGGACGTCTCGGCGTGGCGCAGCGTTCGGGTTGAGTGGCGTATTGACGAAAGCGGCACTGACAGAACTGCAGACTTCGGATTCGGAAGTCGGGCGGCGGCTGATCCCGAAACTGTACCGATACCGGTTTGACCCAAACGGGAAAGTGGCGCAGTCTATGCAGCATATTTGGAATATCTTAGTACCGAATTCAGCAGCGACTGTGGCGCAGCATTTCTCTGATATTCTAGACGAACTGGTCACGGGATTCGGAAGCCGAGAATGGCGAGTTCGGCAAGCCAGTGCCGAAGCATTGGTGGCTTTGCTGCCTGCTGCGCCTCCCGGTGGCACAGACGAACTCGAAAAAGTATGGGAAATGGCATTCCGAGCCGCTGACGACGTTAAGGAGTCCGTGCGGGCCGCTGGGGCAAAACTGGCGACCGCTTTAGCCGGTATGCTCGTGCGGCGGCTGGAAGCGGCAGCGGCAGGTGGCGCAGCGTCGAAAGTGGCGCAGACTCAGCAGCAATTGAAGCGGCTGTTGCCGTTTTTGATGGGTCCCAAAGGATTGGAGGCTCCGGCAGCGGAAGTGCGGGGTTTTGCTTTGCAAACTGTGGCGCGGTTAGCCCGAGTTGGTGGCGCAGCTTTAAAACCGTTTGTACCAGATTTAGTGGCGCAATTAGTATTGCAAATGTCCGTTTTAGAACCGGCAGTGTGGAATTATGTGGCGCAGCATGCCGAAAGAGACACAGAACGCCACAATCTAGCCGCTTTGACTTCCGCTCGGCTCGCTGCCGTGCGTGGTTCGCCCGCAATGGCTGCCGTAGAAGATCTGCTGAGCCTCGCCGACGATCCCGAATCGGTGCGCGCCACTGTGGCGTCGTTGCGAGGCGCAGTTCGATCGGCCGTAGGATTGCCGTCTAAAGCCGCTGGAAGCCACGCAATTATCCGGCTTATCGCCGGAAACCGCGCTTTAGCTGAGCCACACGGTGATACTTTACTGCGCCTCTGTGTGGCGCAGTTATTAGACTCGCGGAACAAAGCTGTGGCGCCGCTTTACGCCACAGCTGCGGCTCAGTGTATCCGTATTGCCTCTCAGAGTGCCGTGCTCACGTTTCGGGACACTCTGGAGGCTCAGCTGTTATCCGATGAGGAAAACGCCACCGGAGAGTCAGCCGCAGCTGTGGCTGTGGAGGCTGCAGCGGCTACCGCGCCGGATAACCTGCGGGGGCTCGGCTCTGCGTGGGTTCCGCTGGTTTTCCTCGGTACGCATGCTGTGGGGGCTGTGCGGGAATCGTTTGTAAACGCATGGAGCGATCTTTCCGGTGGCGCAGCACTGATTCGGCTGTATGCTGCCGAAATAGTAGCTGTGGCGCAGCGCGGATTGGCGTCGCCACGCTGGTCTGTGCGGCAAATGTGTGCCCGAGCAATTGCCGCTGTGGCGCAAGTGACAAATGTGGCTAGTGTGGCGCAGGGTGCTTCTAAAACGCAACCTGGAGGCGCAGACCTATTTGGAGCTCTGCTGCAAGCTGTGGCGGGCCGTTCCTGGGCCGGTAAAGAGGCAGTTGTGGAGGCGCTGGTGGCGCTGGCTGTAAAAGACCCCGTAGGATTCCGGGCTGACGCCACAACTGCGCCGAAAGTTGTGGCGGCGCTGCAGGCGGAGTTGAAACGGAGGCGCAGCCCAGATTATGTGCGAGCGGTTCTCCCCGCTGTGGCGCAGTTTCTGGCGGCTTACCCCGCGGAAAAGGAACTTAGAGAGACGTTTATGGCGGCTGCTGAGCCTTTTCTGGCTGTGGCGTCTTCTTCGGATGATTCTGAGGGCGATTCGGATGTGGAAATGGGTGGCGCAGCTGATGCTGCAGGTGTGGCTGCGGCGCGGAAGCGGGAAGAGCAGCGGAATGATGTTTTAGTTGCTGTGGCGCAGTCTGTGGGCTCAAATGCCGATGCGGAAGCTTTCCGATCTGTTGTGGCGCAGTTCTCAGCCATTTTGAACTCTGCTGCGCCTTACACTACTTGGAAGACTCTAATAATTGTGGCTGACACTGTGGCGCAGCTAGCTGAGAAAATATCAACCCCAAATAGTACATTAGAAGGCGCAGCAATTCCTGAGTTAGCCGAAGTGTGGCGCAGTCTAGTATCAGCCACTGAAAACCCGGCTATTCCCGGATCGGATTTGGAAACAGTTCGAGTGGCTGTTGTGCGGGCAGGAGCGGCGCTGCGCCACATAAGAGATGAGGATCTGCAGGAAAGTGTGGCGGCGGATTTACGGAAAATGGGTGAGGCGCAGCAGTCACCGGTAGTTCGGTCGGAATTGGCGAAAGCTCTGAGTGGCGCAGCAGAAGGAAAGTAAACGACGATTTGGGAATGCTGGAAAAGTGTGGAATAAGTGATGAGCGGATTAGGAGATGAACGGGAGTAAAACGAAAGGAATAATCTACGCCACAGTGCGATTTACTAGGAAATACTGGTGTATTTTGTTCCCTATTCCATTATTTCTTTTAACCAGTTGAACTTCCGTCCTTTCTCAAACTCTCCGCTTCCGAAATTTCAATCGCGGTTGACAGAATTTCTTTCAGAACTTCAGTTTATTCGATTTCAGTAACTTCCTGTATATTACAGTAGAATTCAGTTAATATAGACAGTGTATATAACTATGTGATCTGTGAATAGAAGAACATATAAGCACAATAAATCCAATGAGGAAACAGATAGCCTAGAGAATAGAATGGAATGTGAGGCATTATATTGTGGAATATGAGAGGCGATATATAAAGAATAGGAAGAAATAAGAGAAAAGGAGTAAACAGATGGCATTAGAGGGGGATGAGTAAAGAAACTGGAAGTAATGAGTGGGAAGAAGAAAAGAAGAGAAAAGAAAAGATAAGAAATCAGAAATAAGAGAGAGATGGAAAGAAAGCTGAGTGAAGAGGAGAAACTGAAAGGGAAAGTGATGAGAGACATTAAAGGAATGACAATAGAGATGTCCTGAATTGTCTTTTAAATATGAGTATGTTTTTTATATTTTATATTCTATTGTAATTATGTTATTCATAGTATATTACAATTCTGCCTTTCCAATATTCTATATTCTCCCTTGATTTCTCATTTCTCATTTCCATTAATTCAATTTTTAAATTTCTTCTTGATTTCTTCTCATTTTTCCGATTTTCTTTTTCTTTTTCTTTTTCTTTTTCTTTTTCTTTTTCTTTTTCTTTTTCTTTTTCTTTTTCTCTTTCTTTCTTTCTTTCTTTCAGTTATCCTTTAACATTCTTTTTATTACTTTTTTTCTTTTCTATTCTTCTCTTCTTGTCGTTGTTATCTCTTACATTCTCCTAGCTTTTAATTGTAATAGGAGAATTACATATAGATAATCTAGCAAGTATAATAACAATAAAAGATAGTAATATATATAATCATCTCGATATTATATATATATATATTGGGATCTGACGTCTCGGAAGTCTAGCCGAACTGTGATAGTGACTGTAGTAGAGTAACAGAGTATAGTATGTGATAGGATAATGCGTCTATTCTTTCTTTCTTTCTTTCTTTCTTTTTTTCTTTTTCTTTTTCTTTTTCTCTTTCTTTCTTTTTCCTTACCCCCATCTTCCTCTTCTCTCTTCCCCAAATTCATCATTTCCAACTCATTCATGCCATCCCGTCATTCTAACCTCTGGCATCACAATTCTCTTAATTCTCTAAATTCCCTTAATTCCTCTTTTTCCTCCTTCCATCAGAATTCCCTAAAGTCCTTCCTTTTCTTTCCTTCCCCCTCCCAAATTCCTCAAATCTCTCCAATCTCTCCAATTTTCTCACTCCTCCTGCTACCTCCTAACCATTCCAGCTTTCCAGTTATTCCTACTTTCCAAACCCCTCATACATTTCCTCATACTCTCTAACTTCTTTTTCTCATATTCTCCTCCTCCTTCTTCTTCTCCTCCTCCTAATATACTCTCATACATTCTCCCACATATTCTTTCTCATATATTCTCCCTCATTTATCCTTTCATACATTCTCCCACATCTTCTCTCATATTCTTATATCCTCCTCTACATATTCTCTCATATTCTTATATCCTTTAATATACTCATATATTCTCTCTACATACTCTCCTATTCAATCTTTCTCTTCCTCTTCACCCTTACAACTTCGCCTTCGGCGTAACAAACTTATCAACCATCATACGCCTCTGAATCTTCCCAGTCGCCGTCTTCGGCATCACATCAGTAAAGAAGATCTTCTCTGGCACCTTAAAATCAGCAACTTTCTCCTTCAAAAACTTCTGCAACTCCGCTTCCGTCACTTCCGCCCCCTGCTTTAAAACTACAGCCGCATTTACAACCTGCCCGTACTTTTCATCCGGCACAGCAAACGAAACGGCTTCCGAAACAGCCGGATGCTGCAGCATTGCCGCATCCAATTCCACAGGCGAAATCTTCTCTCCTCCGCGGTTTATAAGCTCTTTTATCCGTCCTGTGATGGTTAAAAACCCGTCGGAATCGAGTTTCCCCTGATCTCCAGTGCGGAAAAACCCGTTAGGAGTGAAAGCTTCCGCATTGGCTTTCGGATTGTTCAAATACCCTTTCGTCACGTTTGCGCCGCGCACAGCAATCTCGCCTTCCGTGCCGACAGGTAGAGCGTTATTGTGATCGTCTAATACAGTGATTTCTACGCCTTGGCCTACGCCTACAGTGCCTGGCTTACGGATCCCCGGAGGTAAGTTATTCGACGTCATTTGGTGTGCTGCTTCCGTCATAGCGTACGCTTCTAATACAGGAGCTTTGAACCGAGATTCCAGCTGATGGAGCGTTGCTGGAGCCAACGGAGAGGAGCATGAACGGATAAATCGGATGTACGGCACGGGGTTTGGTGCGGGGCTCCGCAGCAGCACGTGGTGGATGGTGGGGACTGCTGTGTACCACGTGGCACCGAATTGAGCGAATTCCTGCCAGAATTTATGCGCCGAGAACTTGGGCGGGAGAATTACAGTGCCGTGGGTGGCAAATACAGCGAGCATTCCTGCTACTAAGCCGTGGACATGGAAAAGCGGCATTACTAAATACGATTTATCGGAAGCAGAGAGTTTATATGTGTTTGCCACGTTGTGCATCGTGCGGGTGACGTTGCCGTGGGTCAGTGGGACGGCTTTGGGACGTCCTGTGGTGCCGGAAGTGTGCAAAACCAGGGCTACGTCGTCTGGGGACGGGATAGCCAAACGCCGAGGTTGCGGGGATCCAAAGCCGAGCGGGCAGGCTACGGTTTGCGGGGTAATGTTTTCCGGGATTTTGGAGCAAGTTTGTGGCTGATTAAGCAGTTGATATTCGACCAAATGGGTGGCGGGGTCGTACCATAGTTCAACGATTGTGGCGTTATTGGATTTCGCTGATTGGACAATTGGGGCGGAATCGGGAGAGCCACGGGGTACAAAAACGACTTGAGAGCGGAGATCCGAGATGTAGAAATCGAATTCCTCCTTTTTGTAGTTCGGATTGAGCGGGGCGGCGATATGAGTGGCGCAAACTGTGGCTAAGAATGCTACAGTGAATTCCAGGGAGTTCCCGAGAGACATTGAAATAGCCGATTGAGGGGGTAACTGCGCCACAATTGGATTAGCCAAAAACAGAGTCTGCAGGTGGCTGATTTGTTTTAGTAAATCCGTGTACGTCACGTGCAATGGCGGAGACGTATGCGGGAGAATCACGGCATTTTCCTCAGAACCGGTGAGGACTTCATTGAAGGTCTTAAGAGCAGTCATAGTGGCAATAATACGTGTTCCAATAGCAAAAAACGGGCCAAGGTATTGAGCTGAAATGTTCCTAAATGAGTAGGATTATATAGATTATCAGAATACGAGGGGTATTGCTGATTTGCCGTACTTTAGAGTGGATTTCCCTTAGTTTTATACCTTGAGAATTGAAAGGTATGAAGAGGAGTCGATTAAACGCGGAAATGAGGCCTTTTCCTGTAAACTTTCCAGTCTAGAATATCGCAAGTAAGCGGAATATAAAGGATATTCAGTTTGGTCTGCGGAAGAGTTCGTTTAGTTGCAATTCCGTGTATTTTCGGTTCCTCGTCAGACTTCCGTGCGGGGGAGGAAAAGAACGAACAAGGCGGGTTGAACGGAGAAGTGGAAGGCCGGACGGGAGGGAGACGTGAGGTGTTGGCGGGGCGCCTGTTATGGGACGGCGAAGGGGTGTAAAGGGGTGAATGACGAGATGAGACTCGAAGGGTCGAGGAAGGTGATGAGCGGGCTGGAGGTTGGAAATGGGGGGTAAATTGTGGGGTTTTCGGATGGTGGATGAGACGGGGGAGTTGTGTTTAGTAGTGTGGTTGGAAGAATGTTGGCTTTGTAGGGTGTTCTGGGGTTTATGGTGGTGATGTAGATGTTAAGAGCTATAGATATTTGTAGGGTGTTATTAGTATGACGTAATCAGTAAATGCTCTTCGGAGCCGAGAAACGCAAGCCGAAGCCGAAGCCGAAGCCGAAGGCAAGCAGCGGAATAGTATAATTGCCTGGAAATCCCGAAGTTTCTCTAGATGTAAACTTTTCTGCCAAACTCTCTTCCTCAAAGTTACCCCACGTTTCTCTTACATCCATCTGCATTCCTTACGCCCAGCACTACATACAATATAACATAATATAGATACTTTTATTAACTACGGAGAATTGCACAGCACAGCACTTCACTCGCTGCTGCTATTGAACTTCTCGTTTAGCCCTCCAAAGACAGAACTTTAGAGACAGCCCGAACAATGGTAGGAGGATCAGGGAATGCAAAGTCTTCCAGCTCCTTAGCATAAGGAGTAGGAACTTCACAACCAGTGCATCTCTCAACAGGAGCATCCAAATAGTCAAAAGCGTCGGATTCCATAATCTGGGCGCAAATCTCAGATCCTACACCGAAAGCGGGGAAACCTGCTTCAACTGTGACAATATGGTTTGTCTTCTTAACCGAATTGAAAATAGCTTCAGTATCCAAAGGTTTAATACTACGAAGATTGATTACTTCAGCTTCAACACCGTATTTCTCTTTCAAAATCTCAGCAGCTTGCAAAGAGAACTGCACATTACGAGAATGAGCGGCAATAGTGACGTCAGATCCCTCTCTTTCAATCTTTGCCTTACCAAAGGGAAGTACAAAATCTTCAGACATGGCTTCCTCACTCATAGGGAAGGATTCACCGTACAGAATCTCATTTTCCAAGAAAATAACAGGATTAGGATCTCTGATCGCAGCTTTCAGCAACCCTTTGAAATCCTCTGAAGAGTATGGAGAAACAACTTTCAAACCAGGAATTGCTCCGTACCAAGCAGCGTAGCATTGAGAATGCTGAGCTGCGACACCCGCGGCAGCTCCGTTGGGTCCTCGGAAAGTGATATTACAAGGTTGTTTACCTCCAGACATGTAGTAAGTCTTAGCAGCTGAGTTAATAATCTGATCAATGGATTGCATAGCGAAATTAAATGTCATAAACTCGCAAATGGGCTTCAAACCAGCGAAAGCGGCGCCTACGCATAATCCTGTGAACCCCATTTCGGTGATTGGAGTGTCGATAATACGTTTTTCGCCAAATCTGTCAAGCAATCCACGAGAAATCTTGTAAGCTCCATTGTACTGAGCCACTTCTTCACCCATCAGGAACACTGCTTCGTCTCTATCGAGTTCTTCGGCCATAGCAGTGTTCAGAGCGTCACGAACGGTCATCATTGTAGGCCCAGAAGCTGACGCGAGAGGGCGGGAGTTGGCTGGAGTGACAGGATGGTTGATAAGGAGGGAAGAAACATTGCTGGATTTCAGCAAACTTCGGCGGGCCGTGGAGGCCAGGGTGGTGGGGAGTTTGAAAGACATTTTCTATGATTGTTAGTAGGGAACATTTGTGCGAAAAATAAGGGCAGTAGAGGGCGCAGGGAAGAGAGAAGAGGGAAGAGAGAATTGAGGATTATGAGAGATGAGGAAGGGACGGTAGCGGAGTGAGATGTGAAGTGGGAAAAGGGTGAAATGAGATGTGAAGTGGAGGGGTGAAGTGAGATGCGAAGTGGGGGAAGGATGAAGTGAGATGTGAAGTGGGAAAATATGGTGAGAAGGATGAGAAAAGGATGAGAAATAGAGGGAAGAATGAATGAAAGAAGGGGAAAATAGGCAAATAACAAGAGTAAATAGTTGGTTACATAAAAGGGTGGGTATAATAAGAAGATAGATGGTATAGAAGAATACAGAGATAGGAATAGCCAAAGCGAAAGGCCCAAATATGTTGAAAGATTGACAGGTTAGTCAGTTCTACAACATAAATTATTAGGAAAAAGAGGAAAAAGAATGGAAAAATGAAGCATAAAAAGTCAATTGTTATGCTTATTATGAGAAATATTCACCAGAGGATAAATGAAAAAACCGAAAAAGCCTCATTATAATGAACGATGACGAAAAGAATCAGTTCTGAATGCTCAATTCAGTTTCTGAGTAAACCAGATAATAAAACCCGTATTCTTCCAAGTTGCAGCGACTACTAAGATGATTTTATATTCCACCTTGAGGTTTGCACGTGGCCAGTTCAATAAAATGGGAATTGATAGACTGAAAATTCCATGAGCAGTTGGAATATTCGATAGAAAAGAATTGAAAGATGGAAATAATAAAGCCGAGATGCCGGAAAACGGAGAGCGAAAGACGGAAGAAACCAGAGGAGTCAGAGAAGTCAAAATGTCATAAAAACCAAAGCAAAGCTCAACAATTGACGCAATTGAAGCTGAAAATGGAAAAGTTGGCCAGCTAATTTAACGGCAATCGACGGAATAACAATTCAAACTGAGCCACAATAGCCACAATGACCACAATAGCCACAGTGACAGCCGCCTCAGCCACAATTACCCCTTTAAACCAGCTGAGCCACTCAATTAACTCATCCCTAACTAAAGCCACATTTTCATATTCTTCTCGACTCTTCCGACTCTTCCGACTCTTCCGGCTCTTCAGACTCCACAAAAACGCCAACCACGCCACTCCTAATTTCCCGCAATCCCTCCGATCCTCACTGAACCATCAGGCTTCCCAGTTTACCCGCTTTACCATTCTTCTCTCAATGCTGCCTCATTCCTTCCTTGTCTGCTGGGCTGCCATCGACACCACACTTACTATTCAGCTCTTTCTCGTACACTGCTGCTAGAAAACTCAGCCTGCTGTGTCAATCAGTTGATCTGCTGTTTAGCAATTCCACCAAACGACCGCTAAACTGCTGATTAACCTGCAGAAACATCAGGGAACTGCAGGTTGTAAAGAAGAATGCGCTGCGGGTTCCCTGGTAGGAATTTGGATGGGAGGATAAATAGACGGGGAGGAGACGCGATGTTGAAGGGTTACGTATATCGGATTAGGCAGGTGTACGGTAGTATGGAGGGGAGGGGAAGGTGAGAGATCGGATGAGGGTGGAGGGAGGATGGGAGGATGGTGGATACTGAGAGAAGAGGGGGTATTGGAGCGAGGAAAGAACTGTGGAAATTTGGGGGTAGATATTAGGAATTGATGGGCGTTCAGAGGTGGCTGTTATTGGGGGTTCATATAGACGTTTTCGTAGTATTTGAGTGGTGTTAAAGTGTAGGTTGGGTGCTGAGGAGCACGAGGAGACGTGAGGTTCGAGGCTCTCCCGGGAGAATATTTAGATGACCGGAACGGATAGAAACGCGAACGGAGCAGCGAGGCGGAAGCGAAAAGGCGACTGTGGAACGGCTGTGTTATTCCGATCGCTGCAGAGTGTGGCACTGTGTGGTCGCAGGAGCAGCACAGGCTGAGGCGAACTAGTGGGTTATTTCGACCGTGAGACATGGGGGGAAACACAATGAAACGTGGATTCTGGGCGGGTTTCCTCCGTTTTTGATGAACTAAGAGTGCTATATGATACTCTAGATGCTGGGTATACAATGAATATATCCTTTCCTTTCCGCTTAGAACCCGTCTTGATCTTCCGGGTGGCGTTAATCCGACATGCCGGTAACTCGCGGCTCGGCTAAACTGTGAATCACTGCAGATTGGCGCATAAGAGTCGCATGACGTGTGCAGGCTTCCTGCATGAAACCTGCAGGGTGGATGCATCATATGTGCGTCAACATACCTAATTTTATAACTCCCGTCGGAATTCGGCTGAATTTCCGCCTCATCTTGCCTGATTTTTTTACATTTCTGATTAGCCAAACTGAGAGTTTTTCCGGTTAATTTACAGATTGTTTTTTGTAAATCCGATCGGAGCGTGCAGTGCTGGTCGTTGCGTACAGTCAGTCAGCCTCACTCGCAGCCTGGTTATCTACGGCTCTCCCTGAGGGAATGGATGGCTATGGACAGACGGAAGGCGGAGTTCGAGTTTTGTCGACTAGCACGGTTTATCCGGCGTTCTGAAGGCTTATGAGTGGCTCAGCAATTTGTAGGGGAAAAGGTGAACGAACAGGGATAACGTAAAAGAGGAGGAGTGGAGAATTCAAGAGTGAGTGGTACGGAAGGGAGGTACTACATTGCTAGTTGTGTGAAAGTCGGTATATAAGTAATAACCAACCCACTAATTAATGTTGTGAGAGGCTGTAGAAAAATGAATTATTATGTATCTATAGAACTGACTTTAAGAGTAACAAATCCTACCCACCAGCGAATTGAGCATTGCCTTACGCCCTTTGAGAGCTGTACAGTATTCTGAAGTTTTCTCTTCCCACCTCAAGCGTCGACCGGGCGGTCCAGCAGATCGAAAATGACATCGGAACAGCCGACAGGGGTTATTTTTCATCATTTTGATCCCGCCGCGTATTCATTTTTAGCCGTCTCGGCATTTACGGTGGAATCAAATATGCAGGTTCATGTGCAATGATGCGTTTATATGCATATAGTGCATACGAGGTACGCACTATAGTAAATACTACATACAATCCCAAGTTAAACAGGTGAATTTAAACCTTGAACCCCGTCATTCTATAGCCCAATATCAGTTTCATCTTTATGACCAGCCTGTCATTCAATCAGAGTCATCCTCGTGCTACACACCCTTGCTTAGCCACTGCTTTGAGCTTCGCATCTCATCGCAACCTTGCACCCTCGGATTACGTAATCAGAAACAATCTGTCTACCCATTCACTCTTGCTTCTTCCCACCTCGTTTCCCTGCTTTTACACATCCTCTTGCCACCCCACACTCCCGCAAACCAACATCCCACAACACACATAATCTCTCACTACTCATTCCCCCTCTTTTTTCTCCACTTTTACCCGTCATTTCCCCGTCGTTCACACCCACCCCTATTAGTCCCATAACAGGTCCCCCTCAACTATCCACACCCTCGCGTCTCCTCTCACCCCACACAGTAACAGCAATTCTGACAGCTCATCGACGCTACGCGACTCCCCGGCTTATCAATCACTGAAACCTGGGGTTAAAACCTATCAAATACGTGTCAAATCAGCATCCAGGCAACTCTAATCGCCACCTCACAACGCCACAGGCCTCAAATACACCTCTGGACCCCCACAGCTCTTCTCTGTGGCTGTCGGACCCTCGGAACGGGAAAATCCGATTCCGGTTCCTCGATAGTATTCTTTCTATCATTATTTCCTGGTTTTGAAGAGCTCTGCTGCTTATTGAAGAATTCTCTGGTATAATTGAGTGGTCTAAGAACTTCCTGGTCGGTTTTTCTACTTGGATAGCCGGGAAATTCACTCTGTTGCTGGTACTTCAAGCCTACTATTCTCATTCTTCGCATAATCCATGCCTGCCAGGTCCCCCACGCCGTCTACCAGCCCTTCGCCGTGTCCGACATCTCCAATGGGCCGTTCGGACGCAAATCTCCTCCCGCTGTACAAGCGGAACTCCCAGACGTCACCTGACAGCTCTGACGCGGAAATCATTCACTTAAACGATCTAAACGACTCAGAACTACACGCTAGATTCCCTATAAAATCTCCCGATCCGTTCCATACAGCCACTGCCACCCCTGACGCCACAATTGACCACTCCACGGCTCCAAAACCCCGAGCAATTGCCGACCTGTCACGTGAAGACCAGAAAAACTTCTTCGTTCTCACTTTTTTATACCTTTTACAAGGAATACCCGTAGGATTAGCCTTTGGATCAGTGCCATTCCTACTGAAATCCTCTTTATCGTATACCCAAGTAGGCGTATTTTCTCTAGCTTCGTACCCGTATAGTTTAAAACTCCTGTGGAGTCCCATAGTAGACGCTATTTACTCTCCTAAGTTCGGGAGACGGAAATCGTGGATTGTGCCCATCCAATTCGTATCGGGATTTGTTCTGCTGTTCCTCGGGCGGAATGCGGAGTCTCTGTTTTCTGCGCCGGAAGCAAATCTCAGTATTATCACTGCTGCTTTCTTTGTATTAGTTTTGCTCTGCGCTACGCAGGATATAGCCGTAGATGGATGGTGTTTAACGCTTTTATCCCGTAATGCTCTTAGTTTTGCTTCCACTGCGCAGACTGTCGGCATCAACACGGGGTATTTCTTGAGTTTCACTGTATTTTTGGCTTTCAATTCCCCAGAATTCGCTAATAAGTATTTCCGTTCCTCTCCACAGCCCCAAGGGCTCGTATCCCTTTCCAAGTACCTCACAGCAGCCGGTTGGGTGTATCTGATAGCCACAGTGGCTGTGGCGCTCTCTGTTCGGGAGCGGGACAATTCAGGGGCCGAGCCGACGCCGAGGGAAGGAGTTTCCTCAGTGTACCGTACGATGTTCCAAGTAGTTAAGCTGTCTAACGTTCAGACGCTTATTGCTATTCATTTAGTGTCTAAACTAGCATTCCAGGCCAATGAATCTGTCACTAATCTGAAGCTGTTGGAAAAGGGGTTCTCTAAAGAGGATTTAGCACTTACAGTGCTTATTGATTTCCCATTTGAGATCATATTTGGATTCTACGTAGCTAAATGGTCATCAGGGACCAATCCGCTGAAACCGTGGCTGTATGCTTTTGGTGGCAGACTTCTTTCAGCAGTTTTGGCCCAGATATTAGTATACTGCTTCCCGTCTGGGGGGATCACTCCTACGTATTTTGTAATGGTTATAGTACAGCATTTGTTTGGATCTTTCATGTCGACTATCCAGTTTGTTTCTCTATCGGCATTCCATACTCAGATTGCTGATCCGACTATTGGTGGGACTTATATGACAACGCTGAATACTATATCCAATCTGGGGGGTACATGGCCTAAGTATTTTGTATTTGTATTAGTTGATTACTTTACCAAAGCGGTGTGCGAGCCAGGGCCTGAGACTCCGCCTGGTTCTGAGTTGCTGGTTGATGCTAATGCACGGTTTTCGTGTATTACTGAAGAAGCGAAAGCTCAGTGTGCTGTAATTGGAGGTTCCTGTACTTCACATAGAGATGGGTACTATGCGACCAATATGCTCTGTATTTGTATTGGGCTGGTGTTGTTTTTCGGGTTTATTAAGCCGAAAGTGACTCAGATTCAGAATATGCCTCACAGGTTGTGGAAGGTGAATCATAAGTAGAGATAGGTAGGGTGAAAATATTAAGAAGATGAAAAGAAGAAGAGAATGAGGAGAAGGAGGAGATTATAATGAAACCTTTTATGTATGCTGTATACTACAGATAATACTTAAACCTTCATTATATTAATTTCAATCAGCTGAATAGACTGTTTATTAAGACGAGTATTCATATTTGACTGTTTATGCTGAGGACATTTAGATCAACAGCGACGCGGGGTTGGTTTACCATAAAAGAAGATTCTCAGATCTTTAGTTATATTAATTCCATCACTGACTTCTCTAAACAACCAAATCACCCAATCAACTATCTCAATATTTCGGTTGCCTTTACCTTCATTTCTACCTTCATCTTATCTCTCATCTTCTTCAATCTCCCAATTGCTCTCCTGTGATTACTCTGAAGCGATAGACCTATCAAGAAGCCCTCAGTCTCATATTTTAATATTTACTTCTTCCCTAATAATTCCACTCCCTTGTTTGGTTGACTGTTTAAAAAGAGTTCCTTGATTTTCAACTTTCATCCCTCTTCCTTACCTTTCAGATATGGATATCTCCTATTGGATTTTGCGATTTCTTATCTTTCTTTAAAACTGTCTCAACGCTTATCTCACCTCTAATCTCTTATTTATTATCTCTCAACTCCCATTAACATTCCACGTCCCTTAAGCAAACAGGAACTGGTGAAATTTGAACAGTGATTATTACTTATTTTTCAGAACACAACATTCAACACACCTTGCTTTCCCTCCCCATAGCACTTTCAGCTATTCCAGGCTCGAGAGAGTAATTCTCTCAAAGAAAAGATAAGAAATATCTACTGTGAGACTCAAATATTCCCATATTCCATCCACACAGCTCATACAACAATAAAACACATACAAAATCATATACAATATTCCATTAATAACAGAGAGATTTCGTATTTCCTAACATTAAGATTCCAATATTCATTTCATACCACCAGCTGGCTTCCACTTATTATTTATTTACACTCTAAGAGTCAGCAGAGATTACAGATCATCACAACACTCTTCTGGGGTTATTCTAGTAGTCAGAAATGTCTACAGAATAGAGTAGAATAGAGTAAAATAGCAGAGAATACAATATAATAGAATATAAGAGAATCTAAGAGAATCTAAGAGACCAGAAGTCAAACATTCACAGTCTTTCCTTCCCCATTATCGACTACCACAACAACCGAAGTATCCCATTAATTCCAAATCTTCCCACTTTTTCTACTATTGTTTTCTTTTCCATTATTCCCTCCCATCATGTTAATTCCTCGATTCTCATTACTTGCCTTTCATATACCTGGCAATCCTACGCACGAATCCTTCCAATAATCCAATATTTCCATCCTTCAACTTCCCATCCTTTCCATCCTTTCCATCCTTTTCCATCCTTTCCCCCATCATTTCCATCCTTTCCCCACATTTCCTTCCCTCCCTCACCTATACATCAACGTCAATCCAAACCAAACATACCCAGCGGCCATCCCTGCTAAATTCTCTAGAAAATTATGGAAAAATACTCCAGTAATGAAAATCATCCACCCCCATAGAACAAACAGGAATCCTGCCAGCCCTGCCACAACCCGAGTAGCAATTTTCATCCCATTCAGCCCAGAAACCCCTTGAAACGCTGCTAACCCATCACTGCCAGGAAGCAGTAAATCCAGCACTGTAAGAGAAAAAGCCCCGTCCTTTTTCGCTCCCTGCCAAATCCTCACTACGCACACAACAATAAAAAGACTCATATGCGTCAGCAGGAAGCAGTGGCCGCTCGGATCGAACCCGTCTGTCCAGGCGCCTCCTTCCCTACGGCAGGCCGAGCTGCTGACATACAAAAGCGGACTTCCGGGCTTCATAGTAAGCGGGAGCGGGCCGAGTGGCGCAGCATCCGATGGGAGTTGGCACGTGCCGCCGCTTAAAGTGAACACTCGGTCCATTAAAGCCGGGCCGAAGCACCATTGAGCGTATAAAAACCATACTAAAGATGCTGTGGCGTAGTCAGTGAGAAGTGTGGCTGAAATGTCCAGTTTAGGAAGTACCCGCGTATTTCCGGACTCAGCCAATTCCCCGCTTCCCATATCCGTCTCCGGAATACCCGAATTCCGCGCATTTCCGCCATTTTCCCTACGAGATTTCCATGCATCGGCAAATCGATTATACAGCCGAGTCCAAGCAAATATGGCAATAAACAGCACAGAACTCCAAAACCACCCCTGTTTGACAAACACCCTATTGAGAATATTCCGTTTATCACTGAAATACGCAAGATGCGATTCAATTACCCGTGTTGTATTGATAATAAACGGATGTTCCGAGAAGAAGAAAAGCAGTTGGCCAAACAGGACAGCCAGGGGGTAAACGGAGGCCCAGAAAACCACAGCGGACCGCTGAAGCAGCGGGCGGGTTGCCAGATTGGATACCATTAAATATTTATATATATTTTATAGGTTTTAGAGGTTTTAATGGGTTTAAAGTCGGGCCGAGAATTGCCGAGAATTGCCGAGAGCCGATAATGTCAGAAAGACAGTGAGAAAAGTAGAATTCCAAGCTTCCAAACGGGCCCAGCGCAATAATAGAGAAACTACTGTGAATTTAGGATACAAAAGACCTTCTTTTAGACAGCCAGGAGAGTTCCAGTACGCTTAAATAGGGGTGTTCGGCTTCCAGCTATGACTGTTAAGAGATGAGCTCGGAACGGCAAATCGCAAGTTTCCTCGGTGAATATTTGACCGAGCGGCACGTGAATTTCAGGGTATATTAAACACTTCGGTAGTTCCGAGGCTGCAAAGTTTCCGCTTCATAAGACGTCGGAATTGTTCGGTTTCCATGAATTTACCGACGGGAATCATCGGCAGGTTCGGCCCGAAAATACGAGAGATTCGGAATGAGTGATGAGGTAAGAATGTCGGAGATGATGTGGGTGGAAAGGGGGTTATTATCTCCGGTTTCCGAGGCTGCATGATTTCCGATATTTTTCTACCGTTCAAAGTCGTATCGGATTTCCCGACGGTATTTCATACATTATGAGGCAAAGGAAGGGCCAAATAGAGGAAATTTACCTGTTTCCTCGGTATTTTTATGGCATATTTTACAACTGTGAAAACCCGAAATGAGTGAGGCAACGGAAACCCCCGCAGAGTCTCAACTGAACACGACAGGTTCACCTAAGGAAACGACTCAGGAAGCTGAAGAGAAACTTCCCGAACTGCCAACGAGGTGGGAGGTCGAATTAGAGGTGAGATAATGGAAAAATCGCTATATTTATATATACTATACTCCTACTTTCTCAGTACAGGTTTCTAACGTATCTTTAGTTTGTTCAATCGTTGGCTAATCTTCAGTATGTGAACTACTTAGCTCAGAATAAGTTCTTTGAAGACGAGAAATTGCTCAATTACTTGAAGTATCTCGAGTACTGGAGACAGCCTGAATACGCCCAGTATCTTGTGTACCCGAATTGTCTGCATATTTTGACTCTTCTGCAGACTGAGCAGTTCCGGAAGGATATAACGAAGCTTGACACTGTGGGAAAACTTATGGCTGATATGGAGACGCGATGGCGGGCAACTAAGGTGGATTTCAGTGGTAAATCGGACGAGGAAGCTGGTGGGCCGCTTGAGGTGTCAGCTGGGGCTGTGAAGCCCGAGGAAAGTGCGAAGGATGGTGACGTAGTAATGGAAGATGCGGGTTCTGCTGGTCCGACGGCGGGGAAAACGTGAGAGGTTCGAAGAGGTGGGTTGGAGGGTATTTAAATTTGAGAGATTTATGTGATATTTCCATTATTTGACGTGAGAATCGGCGAATTGGTGAATGGCCGATTCGCTTATGTACTTTATAATACTAATTAACGGGTAATTTCGGCAGGTTGGAGAAGCCTGAATGATTCGATATATACTATGAGTGATTTGAGGCTGCTATAAGAGTGTTTTCTCTTCAAATTTTGCTATCCGATTTCCCGCATTTCGGCCCGATTGTTCCGCTTCTTCGGCTCCGATGATATCTCGAGAATGCCCCCGCTGTTCCGAGGTCTCGCGACTCCCCCGACCAGTCTTTACAGTGGAAACGTAGCATTTCACCGATAACGCTTGCAAAGGGCTGTTTATAGTATAATTAAAGGGGTGGTATTGGTATTATCAGATGTATGAGGAAGTATTTGTTCAGTTTTGCTTATATTGCCAGCTCATTTCATCTTATATTCATGCCTTTCCAGCCGTTCCTATCGCCCTTTTCTGTCTTCCGGCTGTCCCCCTACCTTTCCAGTCTCTCCCCTCCCCCCCTTCCTCTGAATATTCAATGATAACGCTTTCAAAGAGCTGTTCATAGTACATAATTAAGGATAATACTACCATTTTTATAACTTTTATCAACTATTTATTCAATTTTGCCTATAATTTATACTCATTTAATCACATAGTCCTCCCTTTCCAGTCTCTTTCTTCCCCCTCCCCACCTCAATCTCTCACCTCCCCCCCTTCTCTTCAATCTCTCACCTCCCCCCTCTCCTCTTCAATCTCCACCCCTCCCCCCCTCTTACTAATTCCGATGATCGCCAAAGTGGCCTCTCAGCACTTCCGGGGGCGAAAACTCACATTTCTCAACCTTTCTACGCTATTTATCAACTATCACTAAAGGTTTCTCTACTCTACTGACTCTTCAGAAGTTTGCCACTCAACTCTGCGCCCGGGAAGTCCTGAAATTGAGGTATTTGGTGGCGATAGTTGAGAAGAGTAGCAAAGAGTAGCGTAATCATAAGCTGGTAAGACTTATCTCAACATCTCATCAGATAACCCATCAACAGCTCATCAATAGGCCGTCTATAGTATAAAATATTGATTGTAGAGTAATTCTGTTTCTTCCAGATATACTGATTTCCTGCTTGGGGGGTCTTTTGTTGACCTTTTTATCTGCAAGCTTTGATTGATTTGATTTTATTGGTCCCCTCGGCCTTTTTTTTGCAATGACTCCGTTCCGACGAGTTGCCGCGGTTATCGGCAAGCAGCACGTGGGCCGCGCGGCTCGGCCCGTCGGAGCTGCCATGCCGAAAGATTGGATTTGTGCTTCTTTAGTCTTATCCCGAAATGCTTCCGCTATTACTTGGTCTCCTAATAAGGAATCAACGGGTTCCGTCCCGTTATTCTCGGCTGAGAACGTGAAAATGGCTGCCACCGCGTTGTCTGCAAAGAAATCAAGCAATGAGAAACCTTCTAAGACTCCTGTGACACCGGAAAAGCAGCCGGAAACTCCGGAAACTCCGGAAACCCCTGAAAATCCTACTAAAACCCCGGAAGATAAACCGGTAGACGATAAAACAACAAAGAAACCGGAAAAGAACCCAGTAAAACAGGAATCTATAACAGAATTCTTCTCCGGTTTAGCCGGATCAGCAGGGAACCCAGGATCTCCAGGGAACGGAGACGGCAACGGATTCGGTCATGGATTCTCTAATATGCCTAAAAACTCACGTAAAAAACCCGTACACGCAGAAACTTATCCGCAATTACTAGCGTTGCCCATTTCCCGCCGGCCTTTGTTCCCCGGATTCTATAAAGCCGTAGTTATCACCGATCCACAAGTGATTGCAGCCGTAGAAGAGTCTATAAAACGTAAGCAGCCATATGTAGGAGCATTCCTGTTTAAAGATGAGAATGCTGATGGAGATGTGATTGAGAATATAGAGGATGTGTACCCTGTGGGGGTTTTCGCTCAGATTACGAGTTTTTTCCTTTCTAAGGATGATAAATCTGGTCGAACGAGTATGACTGCTGTTTTGTACCCTCATAGTCGTATTCATTTAGACGCTTTGATTCCTCCGAAGGTTTCCCGTAGTGCGGAAGCGGAGGCGGAAGAAATGGAAGCGGAAACGGAAGCAGAAGCGGGAGCGGAAGCGGAAGTTGGAGGTTCCGGAAAGGTTGAGGAGGTTGAAAAGGCTGAAAAGGCGGAAAAGGTTGAAAAAACCGAGAAATCAGAGAAAGAAGCGGCATCTGACGCCACAGTCGAGCCGAAAGAGGAAACTGCTGTCTCGGAACCACAAACCGCTGAAGCCGACGTCACTTCCTTTGAAAAACCAACCGACGTAGAAAAATCAACAGAAATCGTAGCCCAGGATTCCTCCAGCGGACCTGCAGACTTCCTAAAAGCTTTCGACGTCTCCATCATCAACGTTTCCGACCTGAAAGACAAACCGTACGATCGCCACTCCCCAGTAATCAACGCCTTGGTGTCGGAAACACTGAAAGTGTTTAAAGACATCAGCCAGTATAATTCCATGTTCCGGGAACAAATTGCTACTTTCTCGGTGTTTATGCAGAGTGCCACGACTAATATATTTGAAGAGCCGGCCCGATTAGCCGATTTTGCCGCTGCCGTGTCTGCAGCTCAGGAAAATGAACTGCAGGAAGTGCTGGCAGCTTTGGATATCGAAGAGAGACTTCAAAAGGCTCTTATAGTACTTAGAAAAGAGCTTATGAACGCTCAACTCCAGGATAAAATATCTAAAGACGTAGAGGAGAAAATCAACAAACGGCAGAGAGATTACTATCTTATGGAACAGTTGAAAGGGATTAAAAGAGAATTGGGGATCAACGACGGTCGCGATAAGCTGATTGAATCGTTTAAAGAGAAAGCCGAGAAGCTAGTAATGCCTGAAGCTGTAAGGAAAGTATTTGACGATGAACTGGCCAAGCTGTCGACGTTGGAAACAGCAATGTCAGAATTCAACGT
Organism: Sporopachydermia lactativora; assembly: GCA_030579575.1. Lineage (NCBI taxonomy): Eukaryota > Fungi > Ascomycota > Sporopachydermiomycetes > Sporopachydermiales > Sporopachydermiaceae > Sporopachydermia > Sporopachydermia lactativora. The sequence continues at coordinate 66,556 of JAKTRH010000076.1, forward strand.
GACTCGTAATTACCTTGACTGGCTCACTCAGCTTCCCTGGGGTTTGAAATCCAAGGAACAGTACAGCATTCCCAAGGCTTTGGCTGTGCTGGACGAGGACCACTACGGGATGAAAGACGTGAAAGATCGGATTTTGGAGTTCATTGCCGTAGGGAAACTTCTGGGATCTGTCGATGGGAAGATTCTGTGTTTTGTAGGACCTCCAGGAGTAGGGAAAACTTCTATTGGGAAGTCTATTGGTAGAGCTTTGAACCGGAAATTCTATCGGTTCTCCGTAGGCGGCATTGCCGACGTAGCAGAGATTAAAGGACATCGTAGAACGTACATTGGAGCTCTGCCCGGTCGGCTTATCCAGGCTTTACGGCAGTGCCAGACGGAAAACCCGTTGATTCTCATTGACGAAATTGATAAAATCGGTCATGGGAACGCCCACGGAGATCCGTCGGCTGCTTTGCTGGAAGTACTCGATCCGGAGCAGAATTCCAGCTTTTTAGACCACTATTTAGATCTCCCAGTGGATTTATCCAAAGTACTGTTTGTCTGTACGGCTAATATCACTGATACAATCCCGCGTCCTTTGCTGGATCGTATGGAAGTGATTGAGCTGTCAGGATACGTTGCGGATGAGAAAGTCAAGATTGCAGAGAATTATCTCATTCCAGCAGCTAAAGAGATGTCAGGATTGAAAGATGCTGACGTCTCTGTTACTCCTGATGGCTTAGCAGCACTCATTAAATCGTACTGCCGAGAAAGCGGAGTTCGGAACTTGAAGAAACATATCGAGAAGATCTTCCGTAAAGCGGCTTTCAACATTGTAAAAGATTTGCCCGAGCCTGAGACTTCTGAGGACTCTGTAGAACCGCAGGCCAGTACAGACGTGCATAAAGTGGAGCAGAAACCTTTAGAAGACGCTGTAGCAGCTCAGGAAGTCGTAAAAGAAGCTGACGCAGTGCCGAAAGTCGCTGTGCCTCCGTCTGTACATATTGAGGTATCCGCTGGTAACCTGAAAGACTACGTAGGACCTCCAGTGTATCTTTCAGACCGATTGTACGATACTACGCCTCCTGGAGTTGTTATGGGGCTTGCATGGACTTCCATGGGTGGTGTAGCGATGTACATTGAATCAGTGCTTCAGCAGCCTTTGAGCCATGACGCTACGCCTTCTCTGGATCGTACTGGTCAATTAGGAGACGTTATGAAGGAATCTTCGCATATTGCGTACTCCTTTGCTCGTATGTTTGTCAGTAGGAACTTCCCAGAGAACCGATTCTTTGAAAGGGCGAAAATACATCTTCATTGCCCTGAAGGAGCTGTGCCGAAAGATGGGCCTTCAGCTGGTGTTACTATGGCATCCAGTTTGCTATCTTTGGCGCTGAATAAATCATTGGATCCTACAGTGGCTATGACAGGTGAATTAACTCTTACTGGGAAAGTACTCAGGATCGGTGGGTTGAGAGAGAAGGTAGTTGCTGCTAAGAGATCAGGAGCTTCTACTGTTATCTTCCCTAGAGATAATTTGGCTGATTGGTCAGATCTTCCTGAGAATATTCGGGAGGGGATCACGCCAGTGGCTGCTGAATGGTATCAGGATGTTTATGACGTTCTGTTCAAAGATGTGGACACAGCGACGGGCAATAATGCTTGGGCTGAAGAATTTGCCAAGATTGAGAAGAAGGAAAAGAAAGAGAAGAAGGAATCCCGCAAGTGAAATGAGTAGTTGATTGTTTGTATTGTTGTACCTGTATATAAGTTGCTGTTTTAATTGTTGTAGATAAGGATTGTAGATGTAGGAGTGGGAGAAGAATGAAGAATGAAGAATGAAGAATGAAGAATGAAGAATGAAGAATGAAGAATGAAGAATGAAGAATGAAGAATGAAGAATGAAGAATGAAGAATGAAGAATGAAGAATGAAGAATGAA
>JAKTRH010000077.1:0-68089 GCA_030579575.1 Sporopachydermia lactativora
TAGTAGTAGTAGTAGTAGTAGTAGTAGTAGTAGTAGTAGTAGTAGTAGTAGTAGTAGTAGTAGTAGTAGTAGTAGTAGTAGTAGTAGTAGTAGTAGTAGTAGTAGTAGTAGTAGTAGTAGTTAATTATATCAATACCTACAATACCTACAGTATCTACAATATCTGAAGTATTTACAATTTCTATAATCTACAGTATCTAGATCTATAATATCTACAGTATCTACAATATCTAAGTATTTACAGTATCTACATTATTTACAATATGCATGAAATATCTACGGTATCTACATTTATTTCCAGTTTCTATAATATCTGCAATATCTATATCTCTAATATCTACAGTATCTATATCTATAATACCTACAACCTACAACCTACAATACCCACTATTTCATAATCTATCAATTGAACCTCCTCATTACTCAATCCAACTATTTAGTAGTCTTAGCAGGCTGCCCAGTTAGTATCGTCCCCTATTACAATCCTACACACTCCTCAGCATCTCAATACTCACAGTTTCTCCTTTCTCAGTAATAGCAGCAGTTTCTCGCTTTTCTTTACCTCCCAAACTAGCCAATTGTTAGCATAAATCCATAAATAATCATACAACACGCCCTACACGTATACTTATACTCAAACTTATACTTACTACCAGTAATTAACCCATCTTGCTCCCTGAATCAGCTGAGAAGTCTCATTGATCGCGTGACAGGCGAAAAGCAAAGGATTCACGGGGGTAATCGATACGCTGTTATGAGATAATTAGTTAGCCAGGATCAACAATACTACTGAATAATCTACTTTTACCTACGAGTATTTCATAAACACTAAAGAATACACAATAAGCGATCCAGTCATTGCACCAGAGATCACCTGAGGATCCTTCTTGATATCGTAAATAGCAGCTAATGGAATCCCAAAGTTGGAAACCGGTCCTGAGGATTAGTTAGTACTGAAATTTGGGATTATTCAATGGAAAAATACAATATATAATGTCCTACTTACCCCAGAAATGCGTCGAACAAACGTCTGAATAGAGGAAATAACGAGAAACGTTAGTAAATGGTCTGAAAAACTGTCATAAAGGAATACTAGTAGGATCAATAGTGAGAAACTATCTATCCTTCGGAATTCAGTAGATATGAGAATAAATTCAGCATATTCTCATTTTAATACTGGAAATATATATAAATTCCACAGCGTGTTTATAACCCATTTCAAGCCGAGAAACGCATAGTTTGCTCTTCTAGCTAGTATTCACTCATTATATCATTTATTCACATACATCTGAGCAATTGTTAGCCAGATTATTCATTTCTACTCAAATATACCCCATTTTTTCCTACTGAAAACCCCACATACCTCACAAAATCCTTGCTGAAGACGAAATTCTTCGCCCTATTGAAATATTGAGACATTACGGATGTATAATCTTGTCTTGTATTGATTGATAAGTTTCTTATAAAACTGTTGATACAGCCGTAAGCTTAGGCTTAGATATTATACTGAAGATTTCACTGCTGCTATACAGTTTCTGCTGCGAATACTTTCCGCGTGCTTCCAGCAATTAAATCCCCACACCAATTGAGCCTTGAAGTTTTAGTAGGTACTGAGGGACGATATTTCACAGTAAATGGCCGTAATTCACAGTAAATCACCGTACAGTTAGTTGAATTAACCGAAACTGCGTATTCTTACTGTTTCCCACATTCTCATTACTGAATTGATCGAATTTACCCTGTTTGAAAAATCAGCCCCTCACTAGCCGATGACGTGATCAGGAATAAATGAAAAGACAATTAATGTTGATGTAATACGGAAATAGATGACAGTTTGTGATCACGTAATACAGAAATAGTTCATTTCGTTACTTATCGAGGAGGGAAGAAATTTCGTTTACTATGGGTGAGATTAACAGGAGAATGAGGCTGAAAAGTGTAAGAAAATGGGTGGAAAACGGGTTTAAATGATTGGATTTTGAGGGATAAACTGTGGTAAATTGTGGTACACTAGGGGTAAATCTCTGCTGGAACTGAGCACGTGCGTAGCGACTCGTAGAGCTGGACTTTCAGCTTGGAAACTCCTGAGGAATGGACGACTATATCTATGCTCCTCCTCCGCCTCCTCCTGTTTATGGATCAGGGAATAATGGGTGGAAACGGTCAAAGGGAGAGGCTGACGGATCCCGGAAGCGGAAGAAAGCCGGGAATACAAACTCACAGAACTCACAAAACTCACAGGCTTTGCGGCCGTCTTCTTTGCCGAGCAGACCAGGGAATAAGAATGGAAAATCTATATCCTCTGACCCTCTGAATGGATCTGAAGTACCACAGGCCACAGAAAACGGTAATGAAGACGAATCTGTGAAAGATGACGAATCGCTGGACGCAGATTCCGATCTGGGAGAGATAGAGAACGATATATCCATGGGAAAGCTGAAATCTAAGCCAAATATACCCGTACCTATCCCTGGTACTTCTATTCTGCTGCAAACGGAGGAGGACACGCGGCGTTGGATTGCCGAGAGACGGAAAAACTGGCCGACGAGGCAGCGAGTCGCTGAGAAGGAGAAACTGGAAAAGGAGAAGATAAAGATGGAAGAAAAGGCGTCGGAAGATATATCGGGAAGAGAGGGTGTAAATGAAGCATCGGCTGCTAATGAGGCAACAAACAGTATAAAAGATTCAGAAAAGAAAGAAGGGAAAACACAGGTTTGTAGATTTTTCGCTCGGAGTGGGAAATGTAGGAATGGCAATGATTGTAAGTTTCTACATGTCTCGGCTCAAGATGCGAATACGGCACGCAAAAATGGGAAGCTGGTAAAGAACAAATCCGGGCCTGTGTATCAGATGGTGGAAATAGACGGTGTTGCTGTGCGGAAGTATAACACTTATACGCCGAATTTCCAGTTCCCCGATGAGCGGAATGTGAAGGCAAATATTCCTTCTTTATATAAGATGCTTGTTAAACAGGATGTGGATAAAGAGAATGATTTTCTTTTGGACTTTATTGAGTATTTAGGGGATCAAAAGTTGATAGAGACGAAGCTCAGTAAGATAGTTTCGAAGATGGATAAGAAATGAGGAATGGTGGGTTGCATTGGGAAAAAAAAGGAAATAACTGGAGGCGATCATAGATGAATATCATAGATAGACTATAGACGTAATGTAGTCTAAATTATTTAGTATGTAGTATGTATTTTACGAGCCGACTACTGAAATGATTATAATGATGATATGTTATTTATCAAGGGAACTCTCTTAGCAATCTACTTGTCTATCTGTTGAAAAGCAGAGACTAGCAAGGCAATTAGCAAATAAAAACCGACCAAAAACACAATTCCAATCATTCAAGCCAAAACCATTCCACCACCTATTCCACCATATCCCCCAAACCATTTTACTCATTTCTTCACCTAAATTCCATTCCATTCCTTTCCGTTCCTTTCCGCTCCTTTCCATTCACCTCTTCTTCTCTCACACAACAGCATAACCACTAGCATAACTCACACTGCTATCGCTAATACTCGTAACAGCACTACTCTGAGCATATCCAATCCAATGGAACCGCCCACAGTCCTCTCCAGCGAGATTCGTCTCTAGAATTCTCTCAACTGTTGCCATCACAACACTCAACGGCTTCCTCCCACAGATAGTGTTTCCAGTGCGCTTGAAATACTCCAAAAATATATCATAAGAGCGCGAAGAACAGGCTTCCATTCCCTCTTTATCAAGCAGCTCAATAGATTTGTATATAGGCTGACCAGATCGTACAAGACTTTTAGAAGCTGACGACATCCCTAAGAACGTCACTGGGCCACTCCCACCGCTAGAACGGTACGCTGTGTACTCAAATCTCTGGCCCCTGTATGTTTGTTAGTAACTATAGTTGATTCTAATGAATTACGGGTAGTAACAGCTATTCTAAGATCCTTATATAGTCCCATATCCATCTTCCAGCCAATATATTTCCCACAGAATTACGACCAGCATAGCATTTTTTCTGATATTTTCTACTACATACCAATGACAGAAGTCTGTTGAAACTACAAAAGTGTTCTCAGGATTCTCCATATAAGGAGCAAGCACTGCTGCTAAGCTTTTCTCATAAGCAACAGACGTTTGGCCAATCATTATAGGAATAATCTTCGGTGGGCCTCCAGGGAGACTGTAAATATTGAGAATTGTTAGCATGAGTTGGAATGAATAACAAGCTGTTCAAGGAACAACTCAGATCCTAAAGGGTGAAATATAGAGATATCAATGAATATGAATACTCACTGTTTGCTAGTTTGATACAGGAAAGGCATATGCATTTCAAAGCTGTGTTCATCTTCATCTTCCTCTAAAGTCATCATTTGAAACAGTTCTCTGTGTTTCCTAAGAGAGGCAATAGCTGAGCTGTTAGATCTGTAGATAAAATACTAGTAATAATGATAATAAAAGAGGGATACTACTATATATATGTATATTATATGTATATTGTAAAAACTTCTCCATCTGATACTCACTTTCAACATCTACTGGGACGTCTCCAAGAGGAGTTTCGTAAGTCCTACAGTTTGATAGTTTTGCTCCTCGGAAATACACGTGGTGGGACGGGCCAAGAATGAAAACGCGTTTACATCCTGACGAGTCCCATACTTTGTACGTTTCCGCTAATGTGGGACCGGCATAGCTGTAACCAGCGTGGCTGTGTTGTTAGTAAGAAGGAAGGAAGAAGGAAGGAGAAGAGATGAGAGGAGACTGTAATTTCCAGATAGAAGAATAATAGTATAAAGCCCTTCTGACAAAGCCAGGGTAAATAACCGAATAACCGGCTAATCACAGCAGATATTTGATTCAATTTATCCAAATTTACTCCTTTTTCTAACCCCTAGTAATCCCTAAACTTTGATATAAATAGTGCTTCCTTCCAATATGTGATATCAAGCTAGAATCATCCATTATGTTCTTTCTATTCAGTGTAGTTTCTTTTATGCTGTTCACACTTTCTTCTGAAGAATAATTTGACTATTTTATTGCCTGAAATTCACCCAAATTTCTCATTTCTTCACCCATTTCCCCTGCTTTTCGTCTCACCGTTCAATACTCCATCTCTTCCATCTCTTTCTATCTATCCCATCTTTTCCTCATTAGAACTTACGGTCCAACCAGCAAACGAGCACCTTTCTTAGGACCCTCGGAGGCCTCTGCAAGCAGAGACTCCAGCTGGGCCTGTAACTGCCCTTTAGACCCGATATACCAAGTCCCAGCATGAGTCGCCGCTCTTACTGACATGATAGACGTTCTTAGAAGTATGTATAGTGATGAGAGGTGGATATATGTCGTTTATATAGCCTTGTAGTGTCACTTCCTGACGGGTAAAGATTCCTAGGTTAATGCTACAGCGGATAGTAACCTTGTAGCTTCAGAATAACCAGTATTGAGCAGGTAGAATAGTATGTTTCCAGTTATACCTTCGATTGCTTCTAACAAAGGCGGCGTAGAGGATGATGCGAGAAGGGCTGAAAGCTGGGGAATAAGTGGATTACGTAATGGGGAAATAGCTCAATAGTGTATGACGTAATCGGATATTGTCTCGGAGGATGAGCCGATCGATAGAATGAAGATTTATCTCTATTTCTATTGCTATTACTTGAGAATAGTGGAATAAATGGTGTCAATATGGTGATTCGGACGGTGGTTCATGGACGGAAACAGACAGAAACCTTTACAGATGGTTGTTGTGGAATTTAGGCTACTGCAGACTTCAAATACCATAGTAAATGCAAACTCGTTAAAGTATATAACTCAAATGAAACAACGGATGACACGCTTACGGAGGTCAACTAAAAATACAGCAAACACGGGGCCATTCCTATGGCCAAAACAAACTCATTGGCATGCGTAACCGGTTTAAAAATCTTCATCCAAATCGAATCCCAAATCTGAAGGTTCTTCCTGCTTCTTAGTACCTGCCATAACCCCAGCTTTCTGATAATCAGATACTCTCTTCTCAAAGAAGTTTGTCTTGCCAGCCAGAGAGATATTTTCCATGAAATCAAAAGGATTAGTAGAATTGTATACCTTCTTGTTCCCCAGAGACACCAAAAGTCTATCAGCGACAAATTCAATATACTGGCACATTAGTTTCTTGTTCATACCAAGAAGAGACACAGGAAGAGCATCAGTGAAGTATCCCTTCTCAATCTCTACAGCTTCTGTGATAATCCGCTCAACAATGGCAGGATCAGGTCGATTAATAAGGTGTGAAAACAGTAAACAAGCGAAATCTGTGTGTAATCCTTCATCACGGCAGATTAATTCGTTAGAGAATGTAAGACCAGGCATCAATCCTCTCTTTTTCAGCCAAAAAATGGAAGCAAAAGATCCAGAAAAGAAAATACCTTCAACTGCAGCAAATGCTACTAATCTTTCACCAAACAAAGCTTCATCGTCATTAATCCATCTCAAAGCCCATTCAGCTTTTTGCTTAATGCAAGGAATCGTCTCAATAGCATTGAACAGGAAATCAGCTTCACGCCTGTCTTTAATATATGTATCAATAAGCAGAGAGTAAGTCTCGGAATGGATATTCTCCATCATGATTTGAAATCCATAGAAACACTTTGCTTCGGGAATTTGAACTTCAGCAGAGAAATTCTCAACTAAATTCTCATTCACAATACCATCCGAAGCAGCAAAGAATGCCAGCACACGAGAAATGAAGAATCTCTCATTTTCATTCAATTTATTCTCCCAGTCTGCAACATCTTTACCAAGATCGATTTCTTCAGCTGTCCAGAAAGAAGCTTCAGCTTTCTTATACATCTGCCAAATCTCGTGATACTTGATAGGGAAGAGAACAAATCTCTTGTCGTTCTCCTTCAATAAGGGCTCGTTAACTTCTAAAGCTTTCAGCTTATGGCGATGTACTTTATGAGGTTCCAGGAATTTCTTATGAGCTTCATCTTCTGCTTTGGTCTTTGATTCTTCAACAGGTTTGGCTGCGGCTTCCTTGCGAGCTGCCGCGTCCCTGAGGGTGGCAGTCAAGTCTTTCTTTGCCGCGTCCAATTCCAGCGTATCAAGGGCGCGCGCTGCTGCCTTTGATGGAGTTTCAAGCGTAGACATATTAATATTGAAGTAATGTAGAAGGAAGGATGCAATTCACAGGATAGCAGCACAGTTGAGCAACCAAGCTGTTTGGCAGACAGGGAAACAAATCTGTGTTGGTTTGACTGCTTTAGCTGTCTTTTCTATCAACTATTACGCGTCACGAGAAGAGGAAAACAGGAAACGCGAAGCATATATAACATTTTCGTGTATTGAGAGAGAAACTGTGTGGCATCAGAAGGGTAACCTTTAAGATGTCCGGGTAGGTTAGCAAGACGCGAGATTGTCCGACGCGAAATCGCGTTTTAATCGGGGAAGTCACGTGAAAGCCACGGGTCATTTTATTCCTAACTCGGAGTTCTGGAGACAGAATAGGGAGGATGTAAACAAGGTAAACCCTCGAAGAATGGAATTTTTGGCGTCCTGATGGTGTTGTATCGCCTAAGTTGTCATAAGTTGTCACAACAATAGCGGAACGGACCGGTCGATGGATTGCGGTGGCGACCCGGACGGTGACGTACAAGGGGCGGGAGATTAGTGTGGAGTCAGGGGCTACAGAGGGAATTTCAAGGGGCTGTAATATTGTAGTTTCTGGAGAAAGGGAAGCGAAACAATGTCAGAAATTGCTCTATAGAAACCAGGTGCTGCCGAGATTAGGAGTCGAAGAAAGGGGCTTCCTAGCGAGACTTGAAGGTCACCGTTTCATCTGTGGGTAGCGAGCATCTAGATGTATTCTTAGCTATGTTTTTTACTTTGATTGTATCTGTAGTCCTCGTTAGGAATCTGAATAAAACATTACTACTGAATAAATCAATTACTACAAGGGAGATCGGAGACTGTAGTGCTGGAGTTCTTCCTGAATCCTTATGACTCTCTGACTCGCTGACCAGCTATGGGTTTCAAGGGAGATAAGGTGGCTCGGATGATGGAATTCCAACTCAATCTTTAACGATGCCTGACTTGCATGTACATCAGTAGGAGAACATGAGAGGGGATAAGTTTAGCTGTCTGACTGATGTTTATGTAATGAGAAGTCGTGAAAATAGGAGAAGGAGAAGCCTTGGGTCACGGAGACAGCTTGGATGTTCGTGCAATTCTGAAGGCTGACATTTGGGGAAGTATGGTGCAAGAAGGGTGACATACGGCGCAGGATGTAAGGGGATAATTGATAGAAGAGAGGTGTAATGAAGTACATTTTCGGGTATAGCATGATAGTATAGTAGTATGATTATAGGACAGCAGGATATCCGAGACTTTATTTTGTAGCAGTTGCTATAGTTGATTGTGTGATTATATAGAGGACTGCCTGTAACAGGATAGCCATTGAATAGATCTGCGAAATTCTAACTTGCGGTAACTAGCGATGAGATTTCCTAAACCCAGTTCATCAATTGAGTATCTCAAGTCGCCTAACCGGCTATCAAAAGGTACTGTAAACTCAGGGCTCTGGGGGGACAACTGTCATAGATATAACAAAACCTGCTTGAAATTGAGAGTTATAACTATTCTACTCAGTACTATAACCTCGGAAGATGAGGGACATCGACCAGAATTAACATAGATTGAAATGCCAACTATTGTAGATGAACCGTTAGACTTATGGCTTGTTAATTGTAGAAATCACAGGATCCTCTGTTTCACTCAATGAACTTATCATCTTTTCATACTTAGAACTCTCCCCTTCAGATTCACTGACCCCCTTCAATGTCTTTCAGTGCAGACTGCTTCTTCATTCCCAATAGCCCGCTAGTTCTTTCACCTCTTTTTGTCCTGTCTTTCGACAATCCACTTACATTTTCTGCTTTCCTTTCACTTCCCACCTACTACTTACTACATCATATACTTCCACACACACTAATGCTATCCATTCCTAAACTATACAAGCCATGAAAGCCATAACTCTCTATGAGATTTACCTACTTTCTAACTCTCAGATCGGAGTTCACAGGGCTCACCGAGCACTGTGGGAACCCCGGAAATTACAACTCCGCCCAGCCCTGCCGATAATTCTCTTTCTGGTTCTGACATTGACGCCCCGTAACTCAGCCGCGAGGGCTTCCGGGGGGATCCGTCCCGCGACGCCGAATGTCCAGAATTCAATGGTGGATTCGACAACGGCGACGACGGTTCCCGCGGTGACTGGTTGAACAACCCAGCACTAGTACGGGTTCCTGGTTCTCCTGGGTCAGCCAAATTTCCGTAAGATTTCATGGGGCTCAGCCGCGGTGATGCTGTAGTGTATGAAACCGGAGAAGCGGCAGTAGCGGCAGTAACAGCAGAAGCGGCCGAAGCTGGGGTATCTGTTTGTACATTTTTTGGAGGAGACACGTGCCCGTCGGTCATTATCTGCTGCGCCACACTACTCAGGCCTTGAACAGGCGTTCCATGAGCACTATCTACGTCTCCTGAACCTTCAGAGCCTACGCTGCTCCAAGATTGAGCCATTGGAGTGCCAAAAACAGCTGCCGACTCCAGCCGAGGACTCAGCACGCGGGTCACCGACCCGACTCCGTCATGTCCTACGGAACGGATCTGTTCTGCCAGGTAACCGCGCAAAAGTTCTGTCCATTGACGTTCCGTTAAGTCCGGTTGCGCCTCCCGCACTAATTCAGCCACAACTGTTTCCACTTCCAGATAGTGTGATTTCGGCAGCACTGGCATAGCAAACAGCAACGACTGTGGGTTTGCTCGGCTCGCTGCTAGCCGCGTAGGACGGCCATAGAGGAAGAAAGCGTCATACACTGGCAGCAGGAACCGAATCATCGTTTCATACCCTTTCACGCTGCCATGCTCTTTCGGAATTACATATATAGACCTCAGCGGCACTGTAGATTCCCCTGAGAGCATTTCAATGTCTCCGGACATCTTCAGCACAGCTGAGGAGTCAATGAGCTGCGGCAGAGACGGGTAAACGGCAAAACAAGCGTCCAGCCGAGTCACCGACGCCAGCAAATGTTTTTTATTCGTTTTCTCAGAGCTATAGAAATCTATACGACCGAGCTTTTTTACCTTGTATTTCGGTGTATCACCAAATGACACTGTAGACCCTGTAGAGTTTTCTGACCCACCAGACGCTGCTGACACTCCAGAAGCGGAACGATTCCCCCGGAAAAAGCGAGAAAACACGCTAGGACTAGAAGGGCTACCGAAAATCGTACTAGGAGATCCTACAAGACCCGTAGAACTGTCGGCAGCAGAAACAGATCGCGAATGAGTCCTACGGTGCTCACTAGGAGTCACAACAGCATAGCAGCGAACCCATGGAGACCCCCCGCCTTCAAACCGTACATCTACCCACTCCCCACGCTTGAATCGAGTGCGGCCAAGCACCGTTTGCACGTCAGGAAGCAGCGAACCTTTACAAGCCAGAACTGCTGCAGTGTAAGCTTCATTCAGGGAATTCCATTCGTACACCGCTAATCTGAGTGCTGCGTGCCAGTAATGGAAAGCGTCAGGAGTAGCAAACTGGAGTAGGTAGCGGGTTTTCCAGGTTGGCGACAGGGCGAGCAATTGCGATAGTTCTGCGCCGTCTTCTGTACGGAGAGATTGATACGCTTTTACAAAAGAATCTGCTACGTTCATACGGTGAGCGAGGCGTGCTGGGCGTTGCGTACCAGCAGAAGATGGGGAATGGGAATGGGAATGAGAACTGGAATGGGGATTGGAATGGGAATCAATATTTGGAGTAAATTGGCTGGAATTGCCATTGTTTGAACTGCCAATTGGCTCACCAAACTGACCATACTGGCCGAATGCACTGTCAGATGAGCCAAAAGCAGTATTTGAGGCAGCAAATGCACCGCCATTGGCACCGCGGCGCACATCGGATATCCCGCTATCTTCAACGTCATCGTCTACATAGTACAAACATAGTTCCGTTCCCTGTAGTCTGCCATGTACTCTGGACCATTCGTGCTCCTGACGAGGGCGTAGTGTTGATTCTTTGTCTCTGAGGAAAAGGAAAGAACCCTCGGCATATACGCGGGCAGCCTGGGCGTTCAGCAACGTGATTATCGGGACCAATTCGTGCGGGACGTTCGGAACCAGCGGGGAAGCAGGGGAAGTTATAGAAGAAGCGGAAGGGGATGGTGGAGCTGGGCCGAAATGCACGTCACGGCGCGGGACCTGGAGCGGCGGGAGAGACATTCGGGCGGATTCTTTCTGTGATGTGGCGGATTCCTGTGAAGTCACGCGGAACGACGGAGACGGCGGGACCGGGGGCGCGGAGAAGAGTGGAGAGGGGCATTGTAAGTCTGAAGCATCAGCAGCAGATTTCGAGCGGGAATGGGATGACTTCCCGAACGAGAAGACACGTTGGCGGTTCATTGGTGAAGCAAAATGAGTGCTGTAGATGATAGCAGGGGTATGGAGCGGCGGAAGAGCTGGAAAGCCGATCTGAGCCGAGCGGAAGCGGGGCGGAAAGCGGAGGGCGAAAGAAAAAAACAGAGCCGAAATGTATGAGCACAGAGTTTGGTGGTTATGCGGATTCTCGGCAAGCTGTGCATAGACATGCAGGATGCAGGAAGGTGCATAATAGTGCAGAAGTGGGCGGTGGAAGGTGTAAAAAGGATGGCAAGAAGGTAGTAATAGTAGGGGATAGTAGGGGAAACTGATTAGATAAGATAGTGAGAAGAGTATGCAATGTAAGAATAGCACAGTGGCGGTGCACGTCTACGATGTGGTATGACGTACTAAGTAAGAGGATTGGAGCATACTTGATGTGAGGGCTGAGAGCGGAGAAGTGATGTAGTAGCAGCAATCTGAGATTGATTGTGGGGTGACCTCATCTGCAAGCAGCTGCCGATTCAAAATTGGGCACGATATTGCTTTTTTTTATGGCAGCAAGAAGTCATTTAGTGAGTTTTAAACCCAGGAAACATATCGGAACGTATGAACTGACATCATCTGGCCCCTGATATTGGACGAACGGCGCTATCGAAGCCGACGGCAGTATAGCTTCCAGCACGCACGTTAGAGAACAAACAAGCGCACCACAGTAGATATATTGTACTCTCTTATATCTACGGGGCTTTATATGTACAGGGATAGTCTTATCTTCGCTTATTTAGCAGGTTTTTCATGAATTCGATGTAGTTTATATTGAACCCAAGAATAACGTAATCATCTAATCAGAACGCAAGTCAACAAAGCCAATACGCTCCTTCGGGTTGCAGAAATATGCAGGGACAAGAGCTTCCTGCATCGACCTACATAAACATGCAGGGACCTAAAACGGATACATTGTCTCGAAATCATGAACTTGCTAAAACGGTTCATTCGAGCCGAGAAGAGTTATTTGTGCCTCCCGGTATCCCCGGAAAATGAGTAGCCCGCGGGCCTTGTTGTGCTACAGTATTCAAGTCATGACTGAAGTACTTCTGAAACTGCTGAGCTTTTCGGTCATTTAAGTGTATGCAGTATGACGAAATTTGCTGGAGGGATGGTATTTACGAAGCTCACTAGCAAAGAGGGGCGTTTAACCACCTAGCTAGTAACCTGGCAGCATAATCTTTCAATCGCTACCCGAAGACCAGTGATTGAAAGATTATGCTGGGCGAATCGTTGAGTTGCTCAACACAATTATGAAAAAATTGTGGACCCGAAATGTTTGTCGCCTTGTTTATCCTAATCGGGTAGTGTCAATAGCAAAGTTTAAATTAGGTTTCTCGGCTCGGGGACTGTGACGTCATTGGCTAACGTTAATTGGAGTCAAACATTATGTCTCGTTCCATTATTCACCTAGCGATGCCGAGAGAGATTGAAAGTTTTCGATCATCTCCTTCAACGGCTCATCACTGGAAACCTTGCCGTCTATCAAGGGGTCACGGAAAGTAGAACATTTTTACCTGAGAGCCCAAGATGCAGTCAGACAAGAAAGAGCCAATGTTGCTGTCAAATCTCAGCTATTGGAGCTGAAAGCCGAAATATTCTTATGCCTCGTTTGCTTTATTGACTGTCGTTAGAACTGCTAAAGGTCCTAAAAGAACTCTCAAAGATACAATTGTAGATATTCCATGATTATGTGTAAATAGTTTGACATTATGAAGAAACAATTGATGCTTCAACTCCTACTATTTAGTATACTAGAGGGAGTCAATAGACCTATTGATAAGTTAGCTTTCTAGTATTGCAGATCCTGCTAATTCCTTCTTATTCTACAGCTTAGATTCACTGTAATCAGTAAATCCCCGGTTATTTCCGTGCGGGGAAATCAACGTAATGGTGATATGTCTCGTGATCATCAAATGTCTCGCATTCGTTACCAGGAAATAAAAAACGCAAACAAACTGCAATTCTATCCAACACGACATTCTGTTTGGATACAGAGTGAATAACAGCGTCCTTAAGTAAATAATAATACAAGCTGGTGAGTCTATATAGCAAGTAACCGAAATTTCAAAGTATAATAATCCTGTTTTGTCCTGAAATTACATAAGATTTACTTGTTCACTAAACAGTATCCTAATCAAGTATAAAACTCGATTATTGAGCTGAAATAAATATCCCGCAAGCTCATGATGTTTGAAGTTTATGTAGGAATCTTGAGAGATGAGAACTTTCAAATGCTTAATGTGTTCAACTCTTCTTTCGGATCTAAAACTCGGTGAAACCCGATTTCATGATTTTCGATGCCAGATTGCTAAATTAGGCCCAAGCATTCCTGCAGAGAGCTTCAGCTTGGGAATTATTATGCAATTGAGCAAATTTGGGGAAATGGGTAAGCGGGAATTAAGGAAAGTGTTTGTCGTACCCGTTTTGTTCGGTTCGGTCTGTTCCTTTCCAGTTCAGGTGTGCGATTGAGTGTAGCTGACCCTGAAAAACTCTGGAAAGTGAAAGTTCCCTATTTTAAGATGGCCGGTTTCGCTTAGCAATGCCTTATCTCTCCAAAATTTAATCGACCAGGGTTTGCAATACCTATCAGTTCATCTGATGTTGTAGCATTCAACGCTTGGCCTGTCCCGAAGAGGTAGCTAGCTGGAAAACTGGTTGCCCAATTAAGTACCGCTAGGAGGCACCACTGCCGTGTTCGGCTATAAAATTCGTATTGGGAACACTACATGAAACTGCATCTCATGACAGGTATGGGGCTTGTCTAATCAGGAACCATTTTCAAGTTGGAGCCTGCGCAGAAACCAAATGCGGAATTATAGCGTGGGCTGATGGCTCAATTAGGAAACGAGTTTTAAAGGTCTCACCAAATCAGGCAATGGGCTTCTTAAATGCGCGAAGTGGGAATGTTGGAAGGTTTTGCTAAATAATAGAATGTTCGATGTGAGACACAGTAGGAACGATGTTGTCTCAGAAACGCCATGTGACATAGTGCTACATCAGCTGGATGATGGCATGACAAAACATGGAACTGGCTTGGCTTGCTGGTTGTCTGACATGTCTTTTTGACGATGAGAAACCGTACGAAAGAAGAATAATACTAATATTTGACTTCTGATCGATAACCGAGCTCCCGTTGTTCTCAAATTTCAGGTTGTAGAGTGCAGAATACATAATGCAGAATGCATATTGACGGAGAACTTTGTAGAAAAATTCTGTCTCTTAAGCTTACTTCCATGTTAATAGAATCCATCTGAAACACATCATCCTGCATTTGTTAGGACCTATGCGGCGTTCGGCTCCGGCGATTACAAAACCCATTTTGGAATGCTACAGGCCACTTCGGCAAATTTCATATCGACCATGAGCTATCCTATATTCAATCAGCTGACGTTCTCGGCATTTCGCTTTTTACAAAATGGGCACTTGAATCAAGTGATAGTTTCGCTAAGCTGCCTACTACTGTTACTATTCAGGCAAAGGGGGTTAGCCAAAGTCAGTAATGTCGTTCCTGGCAATCCACCAAACCCCGTCGTATATTTTATTCAGGAAAGTGCTCTCATCACGCCTACTGTTTTCGGTTTTATTTTCCTTATTCTCCTATATTTTTGCCGAATTTAGCCTTACAAATCAAGCGAACAACTGATGTGGCCACAGGTGTTTCCACATTGGGAAATCTCTGCCCGTATGCTGGTCTACCTACACGTAAAGTTTAGCACTGTTCGCCTGTGTGTCAAAACCCTCCGCAAAGTTTATACTTAAAATGGATGTTTTGGAGATAATAATCGAGAATTCCCGATCGTAGCGCCAACTCTAATGTAAACCTTGAGTTTATTGCGCCACAATTTACCTGTCATCTATCCATCCATCTGAAGGTGTTGTAGCGAAACAATCGATTCTCCTTACACGAGGCTGGTATTTGACACATGTTAGACATTTGTAATCAACGAGAAGCGCTAGCCGATGCAGACTGACGTCTTAAGAGATTCCGGGGTCTCATAAACGTCAGCTGTGCATTGAATCGCCTCCACTTTTGTCTGCCCGATTAACCATTATTGTCTTCGAACAATTTGTTGTGTATGTCACCAAACATTTGCAATTTTATGTTCCTTGTACGTGTGACGTGTATACCAAATCAGCAGATGCACACATACCACTTTAATTGCAGAGAAGAAATCAGTATCTCAGTTGTACTTCCGACTGGTCCAAATTGATACCCAGTGAAGAGCTGCCATCTGAAACGGCGACTTAAAAGAGCATAGTACAGCGCAAGGGCCGCATCTGCAAGCCTGCACAACTTGGTGGTGATTCTGACTGTATGGAAGTTTAAGAGGCTCAATCAGAAAACGAGAGAATAAAAACCGCCTGACCTTTGGTTGCATAACGATTCGACTACTTCTCTGGATGAAATTGTGTGCTAGCTAAACGGAAATTCCGGTGTGCAGACGAGGCTGAAGTTCGTGTGAATTTTGCACTCTGAAATCCATTAGATTTGCCGTAGCACTGTGTGGTGGTCTGAGGAGTCGAAAAGCCACTGAGCGGCGCCTGATTGAGATTCAGGTGTTGCGGGCGCATCTGAGTTACTCCGATCTTCATATTGGTTATGATTTTCCACTTTCTAATATGATGCTTATCTTCTACAATCAATTGCATTTGTTCTACTGCCTGTTGTCTCTCTTCTACGTTACACTTCATCCCCCTCACGTTCGTTCCTGATACCCTATGAAGCATTGAGTCCAGGAGATTTAACAAACTAGGTGAATCGAGCCTGGACAACATTTAGTTTTACATCGAAGAACATGGTTTCATCTACATTTGCCACAATAGTCCATAGGTGCAAATTCCTGCTACCTGGAATATTATTTTTCGATCCACGAGCGACAACACGCTGTAGTGTCGTCCGTGTCGTCCGGATAATTTTTGGAGCGAAGTTCCAGCAAGCAACTTTGCAGGGAAAACCACTCCTCAGTGTAGTTCTGCTCTTGCAGGTCGCATTACTGCTATGGTAAACAAAATTCTGTTCATACTTTTTGCGTAACTGTTGTGTATACACGTCGGGAGTTTACTTTTGGTTTTACTTCTGAAGTTTCAATGCACCAGAAATCTCTTCTCTCAGTCGTAGGATATATCGATAAAACCGTAGTTACAACTCCCAGCTGATGCCCTTTTTCTTTTCTTCTTTTTTATTATTTTCTTTCCATTGGTACCTGAATTTGTTCTCATCTGTTTACGGTGGCTGCTAATTCTTATCCTCAATTCTGAGATCCAGATATACTTGCCTCTAAGCCTTATTCAATTCTATCTTTTCCTACCTTTGACTATCTATATATATATTTTGCCAATTGGTTTGTTTTATTTCTTATATTCTTTTCCTGAACCCTTCTGTTATTTTTGACGTTCAGAAAAACCAGCAAGGGCTTAGCAGTGATCCGATAGAAAGCAGTTTTCGTCTTCAAAATCGGTCAAAAGCCTGGCAAATATCAGGATTTGCAGGACTGTAGTTAATGTAAACTAAGAACTCAAACATCACCGTAATCTTTATAAAACTCCAATGATCTGTATAGACAGGCCATTCACAATTTTGGAAGGTTTATCGGCTTGAATATCTGACCGACTATCCTAGTGAAAGCTTCATCATATCAGCTTTCTTGTGTGTAAATTTCCTGTTATTCTTCTCAATCTATCTTTTTTATTCCAGTGTTCTCCCTTTATTGGTTTTTGAGCCATTTTTTTATTTGTTTTCTACATCTTTTACATTCCTCTCCTCTCTGTTCCTACTGTTTCCCTCTTTACCTTCTACACTCCTTTTAGTATATTTACCTCTTTTATACTATTCTTTCCATCTCCTGTTCTCTCATCTCCTCCTATACCCCCTAATTTATTCCTACAGTTCAAATTCCATAATCATATCCATTCATTATATAGTACACTAGCCGACCGCCACTCCCGGTCTTTGCCTATAACCCAAACCCCAAACTCCGGCCCGTCAACTTCCGCCTTCGTTCCGTTATCCTTCCGCTTCCACCTTCCGCCTTCTTTCCTTCTTCCCGCTTTCCTTCACCTCCAAGCCGACTCAGCTTTTCTTACTTCCGCGCCGGCTCTTCTTCTCTACCTTGGCTGTCTTAAGCCGGAACGTACTGTAAGACGCATTGTTCATCAGCTTGTGATCGTGGTGCATCTGTGAATGCTCTTTCGGCTTCTTGGTCGGCGCATCGTTCATGATACTCGCAATATCAAACTTCCCTGCCCGAGGTTCTCTTCGGGGGTTCGGCTTGGAAACACTATAAAACTTCTCCAGCTTCTTTGGTATCGCCGAAGAAACAGGCGTCAGCACCTTGTTTATATTTCCTACGGAGGTTCTACGACCGCCAAACTCCGTGTTTAGTGCCGTAGAGGTTGGCGATGTTTCCTGCGGCCAAACTGCTGGTAGCGGCGGGATTGAAGCTCTGCGCCACGGGTCAGTGAACCCGAGCGCTGGGCCCAGTGGCGTCCCGAGAGACGTTCCTAAAGAGGAATTTACAGTGGCGCCATGCTGGGGTCCCAGGGGGCTTAGCAAAGCAGATTCATTTTCCCGTAGATTTGATCGGACAGATCTGTCGAGTACGCGGCCCAATGGGGGTAAAATTGCCGACGGGACACTCAAGGAGCGGCCTTCGGGTCGGGCAAGCAGCACTGGGGATCCCGAGAGCGACTGTGGCGCTTGGCTGCGTGATAAATGAGAATATCCGGGTGCTCCAGCCGGAGGCGCAGCCTGTGGCGCAGTAGAATAGCCACCAGGGACCACGTGCTGCGGCGAGTACTCCGGATGAGGCAGCAAAAGTCCGCGCGGAGCAAGCGGAGGCGTAGTGTCCGTTCGGCGTCCTGCCAGGGAATATGGGCCCGGGGAGGGGAGCAGAGGAGGCATAGAGAACGAAGAGCTTTTAGGGCTAACCAAATGTGCCATCATGAGTGCAGATTAATAGAGATATTAAAGTAGTAGATAGTAGATAGTAGATAGTAGAGGAGGATAGGGTGATATTAGGATAGGAGAACAGAATATAATAGAATAGTAGAGTGAAAGACGTGTAAACGACTGGTAATGACTAGTACGTCGTAGATAGAAGGGTATGCTGTAGTTTCACAGTGAAGACGCGAGTACAGCGAGAGTTGATAGCAGAGAGGTGGTTGCTGTTCCTTCGCAGTGGTACCTTCTGTTTTTGCTGTGAATCTGGCGGCAGTCAGAGTGCAGTGTTACTGAATAAAACGAAATACAGGCCTGGTCTATCAGTTTATCGGTAAGGGAATGTAAACAAACACCGAGAGTCAGTCAGGATAGCAATACTCGATCGAAACATTCAAGTAGGCTGACAGTTGTGAAGTTTCTGATATCTAAAGCGAGATTTGAGTGATATACTACCTTTCTGGAGTGGTTTTTCCAACAGTTTCACTGTGCTATCTCATCTTGAGCATAACAGCAGGGAACACTATATAAGTACGAGACAATCCAAGGTGAGGATTAGTCGACAACCGAATTTGGATGCTCGCAATTACCATGATGTGACGAGTCTGGAATAAGGTTTGGATAGTGGTGGAATAAGGTTTGGTTGTCGGAATCGGGCTCGGCCCGCTATGGCACAGAGTTTGAGCTTAATCTACTAGCGTAACTCTATGCTGGAGCACGCCAAACCCTAACTGTAATGCCCTCATCCAGAAAGGGCCGACCAAATCGGGTAAACACAGCCACAGTAAATGGAAAAGTGTGGCAAAGGTGTGGAGACGAATGGAGATTCATTCATTGTCAAGCCGAGTAGGGGTAGCTATCAAGTGGTTTTCTATACAGCGTTCTATATTTCAACACATATGGGGGCTGCCATAGACAATATACTTTAAAAGTCACCGTATGACACTATTTTATTGTAGAAAAGTAGAGCTGAAGCACTTGTTGCTCTCGAATACGGTCGTTGCTTTGAGCCTCACGTCTCCTCGTGTCGAACATCCATGCCACCATGAAACCAAATTTGCCTGTTTTGGGTTCGGGCTCTGAATAAGGTTTCGGCCTGTAAAGCCGTCCAACATATTCGGCAATCGCAAGGTGCAAAGTTAGTGTTTCGCTTCTTCTTAGGGGACTGACGCATCTCGCGGCATTTAGCGCAGCTACAATTAATAAGTCAGGCCGTAATGAAAGCTTTTTCAAAGGGGCAGTTGCAGCAGCGGGAAATGGGAAATTGCTCATCTTCCCCACTTTTCCGCCCAGTGACGTCGCAACTGCCGCAAAACTTAGGCTGAGCTTGAACCACGTAAGGCAATTCAAGTGAATCGTGGTTCCAGGGTAGCCCTCTTTGATTACGCAATACGAAAGTGGTGGGGGCTCAGTACCGCTTAAAGTAACTGGTGGCGCTCCAAAAAGCGATTTTCCCTATTGTCGTGCACATCCTGTGGTACACCTGCTGTTTATGGCGGTAGTCGCATATCAGTTTCCCTTTTGGGAGCCCAAGTCAGGGTTTGGCCTGTTTGGGTTGTCAGATGACAATTGACAGCTAAAAAAGTTTCCTAATTCGGCGTCACAGAAAGTTGAAAATTAACTGTGGCGCCGCGCGTCAACTAGGAGAAGAACACAGCACGAATGTAAATCTTGCAGTAATAATAATATAGCATAGGTGGGCACTGACTGAGTCATTTTTTCTTTTAAGAACGTGCAGTAGGTGGGTGATGTACATGATCACGATGAAATGATAACTGTGGTTATTTTGCGCATTATAGTGCCCCATTTATATTGAGCAATTGTCAGTTTATTATTTTTGGGTGTGACATCGTAATTACCGACGACCTTCCTAACTGGGCTGGCTGCTTGACAGAGTTTAGCTCGTATATCCGAATAAGTATTTAACAAGTAGAAGCTATTTGAATGAATGTGGTGAGCAGACTCGGAAGCGGCAAAAGTTGAAAGCTCTATAAGAAATATTAAACAAACTTTTCTCGTTAATTGCGTGGAAATACGGGCATAAAATTGGTTCAGCTAACGGATACTCAGTGACGTGTTTTCTTGATGTTTGAAAAAGGAAGTTGCTGTGGAAACAACATTGCCCTGAAATGAACCTAAAAGAGAAAGCATATCTTTAAAGAAAAATACGCGGTATTCATCCTATGTCTCGGAGCGTAGGCTGCCAAAACAGGAGCTTATCGGTAACAGAAGCCGAAACCAGTGCAGTAGTTCCATGAGCTGAATGTGTCAATAACTGTGATAATCTATGGGACCGATATTTCCTGCACCATTCAACCTACTTTGACCGCAGATACCTGCATAGAAGCAACTTAATGTCGTACGAGGAAACAAAATCGACGGCAGCAATCCGAAAACTATGATCTTTGTATGCGATATCTATATATCTCCATTATTCCGCTTCATAATTATTTAATAAAAGCACTCCAAGTTGGGATTAGTGCGTTCATTGCCGGAAATTGATCTCTCTTTCAAGCGTACTGCTTTTCGAGACGAGTCCAAAATTATAACTCTTTCTGGAGACATGCATAAACTCTATTGTCAACTTTATATTTCAATTGCCGTTTTCAGCAGAAAAACGTTGAAACTTCGTCATTTCTCGCTAACGGAAGAGAAGAAATAATATCTGGGTTGGACTTCCGAGCTAACAGCGCCGCACTTCCGCAGTCCAGGCAATTATTTTATTTTTACAAATATTTTTACCCAGATATTTTATTCGATTCGGGCATATCAAGTAATCAATATATCTAGAAACCTGAAAGACTCAGACCTATTTACTATACCCCGTTTACTAACTAGTTGACTTGATAATAGCTGTTTGATAATGGTGTCTACATGTTTGATTTGACTGAACTATGATTCTGGTTGATTCTTGAACTGTCCAACTCTTTTTAAAAATTAAACGGCTGAATATGATCTCAGCGTTTCTATACTTCTCAATTAGAATTAGTAGAGGTGGCTCCAAGTAGAATTGTTTGAATCTTTTTATAAATTTGGTTTTCCACTTTAGTTTTTTTCAAGGTTTACTCTCGAGCCTCATACGATGCAGACAAACATCTTTCAAACCTTGCCTTGTTTGTCTACTGTTATATATTCAAACCATTTTAACCATACGGCTTCTCATTAAGTTGTCAACATCTGTTTTTGTTGACCAAAATATCAACCAAATGCGTTCTATTACTTTAACTTATAAAATATTAGGAGGCGTTTTAGCTGGAATTACTTTACTCTGCGATTCGTTAAAATTGTGAAACCGAAAACAGTTTTACCACTTCGGATGAAGAGTGAAATCTTTGACAAACGGTGACAACATGTTTACGCTTTAATATCTTTTTTTTTTTTGGTGGAAAATGAATCACAATAAGCTTCTTTCCAATCAATTCTTACCTAATTTCCACGCCGTTAGCGAGAAACACTATTTAATGATATTTCAGTCAGCTTGTATTTATTTACCTCCGAGGGAAGCCAAATAAGCTATATAGCTACATTCCTAATAAACCAACAGTACAGTTATTAAATAACGCCTTGAATATCAATTTAGAGGTTCTATCTGTCAAATTAACTGTTCCCGAGGCCAAAACTAGAAACTCCACTCCCTTTGCTGAAAATTACTTCCTGCTTCAACATCTTTGCCGGCAATGACTTGAAAGAATGATGACCAAATTACCACTCAACCTTAAAGGACCACTCCATCGATAGAATTCGGCAGTCATCCGGCAGCTCATGCCACCACGGCACCCCCGAGGAGTCGCCGAACTCCATCACCTTCCTCCATGCTCACGTAATCACAAATAGCTCTCGATCCTCATCCTTCAATCATTTTGTGATCACATAATCATACACTTCGCCACTCCATCGCTTATCAGCGAACCCCTCAAGCCAAACTTCCTATCAACAGCATCAATATTGAGATAATATGATGTAAAATGAGAATATTCTGAACAAATATACGTAATATTGAACTACTAGAGACTACAGGCTGTAGCTTTTGCACATTTTGTTCAATTTCTCCTGGCCGATATCCTTATTTGTAACCCCGTGATACTCAGGCTTATCTTATCTACCCTAAGATGCCTTTTCCTCCTGTTGCTACTGGATTCCTTGCTGGAACTCGTATGTTTGCTTTGTTTTTTGATAATTTAACCAGGAGAATTTGATATTCAGATTGGGTTTGATGATCTGGCAAATCTCTATCCTCCTGGAAGGAACTCTTTGTATCGGAAATTCATCAGTAGAATTCCAAAAGAAATCCTGTGAATTATATATTTTTCAATCATTTAAATACTCAAACTAACATAACAATTTCTATTCCCGTAGTCCTTGGATCCTCAATTTCTGTGGGATATATCATCTATAAACATAAAGAAGAGTTGAAGCAAGCTTTAGAACAAGTTAGGGATGATGTAGAATTGAAATTTCTGGAGTTTTCTGATAATATAAGGAAAGGCAGAGAGCAAAGGCTTCAAAAGACTTCTGATAGATCTGAGGGACCCCCGTCTGGTCCAGAAAAGGAGAATGAACTTTCTGAGGGCTTTGCTTCTGCTGTTGATGGAGATTTTGAGTCTCAAACGACTATTCGTCGTCGACACGTTGTAGAAAATGGAAAAGAAGATGGAAAAGAAGAAGAAAACGAGACAGAAACTTATTCTGATCCTGCAGATGTTATTTTGGATCCTTTTAAAGACGCTTTTGCCGTTCCAGAAGTTTCTGAAACTCCAGAATTTGGCAAAGGAAGCCAGGAGCCTAAAACTGCAACTGAGAGTTTCAAATCAGCAGCTCAGTCAACTTCTTCAACTTCCAGCGTATCCTCAGGTAAACGTAGCTTTTTTGTTATTCGCGGAAGGAACTCCGATTCTTCAGCAGCAGATAAACCTTTCTTTGCCTCAGTAGACGATATGGGAGAGCAGAGTTCTTCTGATTCAGATTTTGAGCGTATATCCGAGAGTGAGATTGTAGGAATGGGCAAGGAAACCGAGTCTAGAACTTTGAAACAGTGAGAATGGGAATGAATACTTTTATCAGGGAGTGGGATAATTCGGTTACAGGCTGGGCAGGTTTGGGAAACGATAGGAAAAAAGCAAAAACGGGTTAGGTTGCTATGGGATTATTGTCATTTGCAGAGGATGAGAGATGATATTGAAATTTGTAAACAGGCGGTAGGTTTAATGGTTGAATAGTACAAATTAGTATAATAAACTGTGAAGTCGAGAACTGTTGAATAGTTATCGTTGTAGTTGTAGTAAGAATTCGTCATAGTAGGAGGGCAGTAAATGAGATATGAAGTCTGCACATTTCGGTAGACTTGTATTTACTCAGATAAGAGTGATACTAAACACATCAGATATACTAGAAAGTCGATCGGGTGGATTACTTGTAATGGAGAAGAATGGAGGAGACGTTGATCGCAATGAGATTGGAAGATCAGGGGAGTTTTGCTGTGACAACAGGGAAAAGGATATGAAATGCCGGGTGAATTTGACTGATTAGAAGACTGTATTTGGTATTCGGGACGGAGTATGAAGTGGGAATCGTATGGATAGTTTGGGCTACGAAGCAGGAACTGCGAATTTGATTTACAGTAGAATGGGAGAACTATGGAGTTGCTTGAAGTATTCAAAGAGAACTTTAGAGCTGATCCGGATATTCGAGAAGAACTTCGGTAGTTGATTTGCAATATTTTAGAGGTTTGGTGTTTATTCACTACATAACGGCTATTTAAGCTGTCAAACTGAGTGAGGGTTTCCACAGACTGAAATCTCAAGCAAAGACTATACAAAAGTATTATCCAGACTTTAGTATACGAGCCAGTCCAGTCCCCAGTAGAGGATTCTTATATGCTTGGTTTACCTCAGAAATCCCGAGATTTGATCTTCAATGAGATGGCTAGATATTTTGGCATTTACCAAATGGACAAAGACAGCCTTTCTGGTCAAAATATCCAAACAATTGAAACAAACAACCTATCTAATCCTTGCTATATTGGTGCTTCTTACGGTAAAGGTACCAACCATCTGGAAATGCTAATCTCATACCTTTTTGGATCCCGTATAGTTTTGGCCTACTAGGTGAAACCAACTTGATATACTACTGTCAATTCCTATATCAGAAAATACCCCCTAATATAATTTATATACATTGAAGCAGAAACTAGATGGTTTGGAGTACTATCAGTTCATCAGCTTTTGGCTCTCATGAACTGTCAAAATCACTCCATAACTCTCAAAAAAGTCATATGCTCTGTGCACTATATCACTGGTCATATAAAGAGCCAGTTTACCCTTTAATATGATGTTTATTAATCCGAAATCTTCCTCCTGATTTCAATCCCAAAAAACAAGCAGCGAATATCTGGTGAATTCTGTTAATCCAAATACCCCGATATACCTTCTGCTTCCCATGTCATCCCCTCGCTCACAAATTTACTTTTTCTGCGCGTAATAGTACTTCTGAATCAACGGATGATGCTGTTTCAACTCCTTATTCCGACTCCTATTGTACTCAACATACGCCATATCTTCTCCTCCTGCCAAACTAGCCAACGATCCTGTCGTTCTCCGGACTTTCGGCTTCCCGTTTGCAGCTCCACGTCCGTTGTGGGTCCTTTTAACTACAGCAGATCCACGACCTACAAAGTTATCTGCATCATCACCAACTTCCAACCCTGCCATATCCTCGTTCTGCAGTAGAACTTCCTGTAGCAGTTCTCTGCGTTCACGTGCTGAAGCATACGCAAGATCAGGCAAATTCTCCATCCCGTGAAGATGGGTAATCACCTTAAACGCGTACCCCTGATCTACAAGGAATGCTTGCCGTTTAGTCGAGTAATACATCTCCTGAGTGTCTTTGGATACCAAAGAATAGAAGAAAGCGTTGAATCCTTCATCGTTTCTCCGCTTAGCTCTCAGAATTCGTCCTAATCGCTGAGCTTCCTGTCTCCGCGACCCATAATGAGAGGAGATCTGAATCAGGCAAGTAGCTTCGGGCAAATCAATACTGGTATCCCCGACTTTCGACAGGAAAATAGTATTGACATTGTCATTGTACTGGAAGTTCTGCAGAATGTTCATTCTCTCGTGCTGTGGAGTGGAACCGTAGATAAACGGTTTCTTCAGTTTCAAAGCATAAGCCTGCAGAGCGTACACGTTATCCGAGAATACAATGATCTTATCTCCGCGCTGTTCGTGATAGTGGATCAGAAACTGGCATGCTTGGAACTTCGTAGGGTTCATAATATACAGCAGCATCCTTTTCCTGCTGTTTTCCCTCAGATACTCCTGGTAAAACTCTGCAGTCATAGGACACCAAACTTCAGCGCACTGGACATTGGCAATGTGGCCCTTTTGAGCCAAATCCATCCAGTTTGCCTCATACAGCTTGGGACCAATCAGAAAGTTCAAATCGCCAATCTTGTCGTCCTCTCGAACAAGCGTAGCTGTAAGTCCCAGCTTAGCGTGCGCAGCCAGCGTAGTAACCACTCGACGGAACATTGCAGCCGGCACCACGTGCACCTCGTCAAGAATAATGAACCCCCATTCCCGAGATGTGAGGAAATCCATTACTTTCTGAGAATCGTGCGATCGGTTCCGCGTATTAGCCACCATAGAGTATGTAGACACTACGAGCCCAGCGTCTCCTTGGAACATTTCTTTGTTCTCCGAAGTAAAGACGGCAACGTTCTCGGGCTGAATGGTACACCACTGCAGAAACTGCTGTCTCCATTGCATCACAGACACTGAGGAAGTACACAATACAATTACACTCTTACGAATAGTACAAGCTGCTGTAATTCCTACAAGGGTTTTCCCCGCACCACAGGGGAGCACAATGATCCCCGATCGTGCTCGCCCATTACCAAACATCTTACTTAGCGATTTTTCCTGGTAGGGTCTTACCTGTGTTGAAGGTTTCAAATCTATATCGAGATCTGGGTTTCTGGTATCGTTACGGAAATCGTATTCTTCCAGTACTGGATAGTCGATTTCCTGGCATCTTTTCTTTACTATTTCTACAGATTCTGCTGCTATTTCAAACGAATGCACTGTATCTTCGTCGTCGTCTTCCTCTCCAGCGTCTTCTCCTACTACGGCAGAGAAAATCCCTTCTACAGTGTCCCAGGAACCATTCTGTGCGTCTGAGGTAGCAGGTTTCTCTTCTTTGTTCTCCGCATCGGCGGGTTTTTCCGCCGCAGCATCTGCAGGTTCCTTTTTCGTTCCTGGGATCTTCAAATCGCCCATTTCCGGCGCCTTCTGAGTCACAAGTCCGTTCTTCGTCACTGTTTCCAAAGATTCGATTCTCAAAGGACCGATTTCCGGGTCTTTCAACAGCATCTGCAGGATATCCGCCTGAGAAGATTCCAGGAAATACCGATTATGTTTCAGCACCAGCTTTACTTTACCATAAGAAATAGTACAGGAGTGGATAAAGCTGACGATAGATTTCGGTACTGGCACTTTAGACAGTCTGTTCAGCACAGCAATAATATCGTCAGTCTCCAACCCAACAGACACAGCAGCATACAGAGAGTACGCTGTGATTCTGTACTCGTGGATAAACGTAGGCCGAGAAATCGGCTCGGCAATAGTGACGAGGAAGTCCTGGGCCTGCTCAGCTAAAGGTGAGAAACTTTCCAGAATTATCCGCCCATCGTGGGGCGAAATCCACAGGGGCCGAGCCGCATGGTCCGGCTTGAGTTTGAGATAGGAGAAATCGTTTTTAGAGAACATTCGGGACGCCACATCGGGTACAAAATCTTCTGGGAAATCCTGTTGAAATGTAGTTGAAGTTGACTGATCTTGAGGAGCGTTTTTCGTCTTAGCGGGGGCCGCTGAGCGTCCAGTTTTCCGCTTCACAACAGGCTCGGCAACTTCGGCTTCCGCACTGGTGTCTGTGGCATCGCTGTAGTCGTCTTCATCGTCTGAGCCGAAGATATCGCTGAGTTTGAGCTCCCGAGCTGGGGCTTCAGCCTCCATAATGGCTGTGAATACTGGAGTTCCTGGGGGTATTTTCCTGTTGCAGAGAAGATTAACGTGACAAAGGAGCTGGAATAGAAGTGGTGAGAAAGTGGCGAGGAGCAGGGAGTCGTAGAAGCAGAGATAATCAGAATATACAGAACAGAAGATGTATAGATCTTAGTAATGAAATACTGTTAGATGTGGGCGATGGCGATAGGGAGAGGGGGGGTCTGCGAGACTTTAGAAGCTGCGGGTTCTGCAGGGAGCTGCAGGTGAGGAAGAAGTGAGAGGGAAGAGGGGGATGTAGTGGAGTAAAGGATGGGAATATGGGTAGGATGTAGAGGACATATGGTTGCTGGGAATATTATGGACTGGTTGGAAAACTGCGAAAGGGCTGCCACAAGGTATACTTGGGGGTTTTTAAAGGGGATGAGTAAGTTAGTAGGAGCGTAAGGGTATTTAAGGATGACATAATCGAAAAAGATATCATGCGTGTGTATGCAATGTGGGGCTCACTTGCATGATTTGTTTACATGTAGGGGTTAAGAGCTCTAATAAAGCGAAAGCCGAGGCGATAGAAGCTCTGGAAGCTCCCTTAAACCGCTCAACAGGCTGTCGCTCAGCTGGAAATTTACTCCTGCTCTTTGGTTTCCATTTCATAACTCAGACATGTATTTATACTCCGTAATTCTCAAGGTTTCTATGCTAAGACAGGCATCGTAGGCCACATTTCTTCCAAAATTATATCCCAGCCACTTCAGTGGGGGGTCTTAGCGGGATTTATTCTCTTCCCGGTATATTTGCACCTGCTATTTACTCCTTCTTCCAGTCTCAATAATACATACTTCACTTGCTGTTCCCATATTGACCCAGAAACTCACATCTTTGCTGCAACTGGCATATGGGCTTTCACTCGTTCTTTTAGCTTCTCTTCCTGTAGTTGCCTGCGGGCTGCGGCTGTCAAAGGCCGGTCCAATCCCACAAATATCTCATATTTCCTATCAGCAAGAGCCATTCTGGCATTAACGAACTTCAAGATCTCATCAGTAGTCTCATCAGGCATTTCACAATTCACCAAATGCTCCCCGCCTTCAATATCACATGCCTGAATGTTCGGAACAACGCTCCGCAGCCATGTGATGTTTTCAACAGGATTCCACGTAGCTTTCGTACCCCAGACATGCAGAGTAGGAACCTGTAGCTTATGAATATCAGCCATTAGCGAATAACATGATTCCGCAGCTCCCATATAACAATTGAGCTGCTGGAGTTTCGATGACTTCATCCGGATAATATGGCCTCCATCAGCAGCAACTACTTGCTTTTCAGCCTCTAGAAAATCTCTGAGCACCTCAGGATGAAATTTCTTCAAGAATGAGTATTTTTGGAAATACTTTTCATAGCTTTTCTGATCAGGGAATTCATCTTTGATAATTTTACTAAGAGAAGCAAAGATTTTACTCCATCTGGCTACCGCAGGTGTGTCCTCTTTAGGTGCTACGCTCATTACAGGATCTATGATAATAATCGAATCGTACAACAATGGGGTATCAATAGCAGAACAGGCAATCTCATGACCACCCATAGAATGTCCAATACCTATAGTTCTACCTTTCAAGTTTAATTCTACTAACAGTTTCGACACGTCTCTGCCACCATCGCGCCAGTGAATATTCCAACCGAGCTTTGACTGATTTAGTACAGCAGAATCACCATGATTCACTAAATCGTAGGTAACAATAGCCCCAATACTCCACTCAGGCTTCTGCTGATCCACGTATTGGAAGATCCTGTTTATATGGTATCGCCAGACTTCACGGTTCATCCCAGTGCCGTGAGCAAATACCAGATTAACCACTTTATCGGCATTTATACGGGTTTCAGTTCCATTTTCCCGTTTTACAGGCCTGAAGACTGTGTAAACGACTTTCAGGCGATCCTCTGGATGCACTGTCGACCCAGCAACACTCCGGGGGTACGCTGCTTCCAGCACTGAGGTTTGTTCTGTAAATAGCAGAGATTTTGCCATGATTTTGGAGTAACAATTAGTTCCTAGAAAGGTCCCTTTGATATTTCTCGTAGATTCTTTAGGTATTCCTCAGATATTCTTCAGATATTCTTCAGATACTCTTCAGATATTCAACAGCAAGTTGTTCGGAATGATTAGGAACTCACGTATGCTATATTCACTAAATAAAAACAAAAGAAAACCACCATATCGGCATACTTCGGAATAATAATTCATCACCATTTATACCGTCGAGGGTGTCGTAAGTGAATCTCGCCGGATAGTCGTTGATAACTCATGGTTATCATACTTTCATGCTCACTCGATATGGAAACTTCCGAGGTTTTGCGGGGTTGCGTACAGGCGATATGAGGGTTTACGTTATATAGCGAAAACT
This sequence comes from Sporopachydermia lactativora, assembly GCA_030579575.1. Taxonomy (NCBI): domain Eukaryota; kingdom Fungi; phylum Ascomycota; class Sporopachydermiomycetes; order Sporopachydermiales; family Sporopachydermiaceae; genus Sporopachydermia; species Sporopachydermia lactativora. The sequence goes on from JAKTRH010000077.1 coordinate 29,760, forward strand.
TACTTAATGATTATCTCATCTACAAGTGGATTTATGATTATGTTATATTAATTTAAGTATATTAAGGTGTTACGTAATCATTTATGTTTAATCTGTTGCCATGACAGCAAACCGATAATCAATTTGGCGTCGCGTTTGGCGGTGTTGAGGTGTCTTGAAAGTGTGAGCAGTGCGGCAGGGTAATTGTTGTTGTCTGAAAATGGGGTTTGTTTACATTTCTCTCTTATTACTAACAAAACAGATCAAAGTATCGCCTTTCAACTTCATATATAAGATAAACCTGATGAGAAGTGAAACGCCACCGTTTTATATTGAAATTGGGACATTCAAGAATCAATAGATCACTTTAGAGGCTCTATAGTGTGTATTGATATTGTCACTAATCGTCATATAAGTGTTTTGTAACAATGAGAGAAGTTATCAGTATCAATGGTAAGTTGAGATGAAATATGACACGATATAGGGATATCGGATTGTTATATCAGACTTCAGTGTTTGAGGTTGCTATAGGCACTCAACTGAGTAGTCTTGAGACTATATATATAGCTGATTGCGATCTCTGATATGTACATTTATATGTCAGCCATAGTAATTGAATAGTAATACTAACATAACCGTATTTAGTGGGCCAAGGTACGTCTATATAGGCAAATTAACGATCTGAATTCTCTGAATTCCGTGTCTAACAAGGAATAGCCGGTTGCCAGATTGGAAACTCGTGCTGGGAGGTAAGTATTTGAATTGAGGTTGGGTTTTCACTATAAAATATATATATGATTACTAACTGTACTAGCTTTACTGCCTAGAACACGGTATTCAGGTAAGTAATTGAGCAATTCCTTTAATACTGATTGCTTTGATGAAAACGTCAATCAGATTCCTACACAGTTTGTTGGCTTGAACTTTGGCTTCAACCCCTATTCTATAATAAACCTGTGATGGTATCTAACATTGTATTATACAGCCTGATGGATATCTCTCACCAGAAGCTAAAAAAGCTGAGAAACGTGAAGAAGGATTCTCTACTTTTTTCTCTGAAACTGGTAAGTAAAACTGATTATTCAGTTTATAATAGCATTTTTAGAGTATTATTCCAATTTCAAATCATACTAACATTCTATAGGATCTGGAAAATATGTTCCTAGAACTATCTACGTTGATTTAGAGCCTAATGTAATTGATGAAGTGAGAACTGGGAAATACAAAGATTTATTCCATCCTGAGCAACTCATTTCAGGTAAAGAAGACGCAGCTAATAACTACGCTCGTGGTCATTACACTATTGGAAAGGAACTGATCGATCAAGTTATGGATCGTGTAAGAAAAGTTGCTGATAACTGTGGTGGATTACAAGGATTCCTGTTTACTCACTCCCTTGGTGGAGGTACAGGATCAGGTTTTGGTGCCCTGTTATTAGAGCAATTATCAATTGATTATGGTAAGAAATCAAAGCTTGAATTTGCAGTTTACCCTGCTCCTCAAGTTTCAACATCAGTTGTTGAACCTTATAACACTGTTTTAACTACACATACAACTCTTGAGCACTCTGATTGTACATTTATGGTTGATAATGAAGCTATTTACGATATGTGCCGTCGTAATTTAGATATTGCTCGACCATCATTTGATAATTTAAACAGATTAATTGCTCAAGTTGTTTCATCAGTTACTGCATCATTAAGATTTGATGGTTCTTTAAATGTTGATTTAAATGAATTCCAAACCAATTTGGTTCCATACCCTAGAATTCATTTCCCTTTAGTTTCTTATGCTCCTGTTATCTCTCAAGCTAAGGCACATCATGAAGCTAATTCAGTTGCTGAGATTACAAATACTTGCTTTGAGCCTACAAATCAAATGGTTAAATGTGACCCTCGTAGTGGGAAATATATGGCAACTTGCTTACTTTATAGGGGTAATGTTGTTACTAAAGAAGTTACAAGCGCTGTTGCGAGTATTAAAGCAAAAAAGAATATTCAAATGGTTGATTGGTGCCCTACAGGATTTAAAATTGGTATTTGCTATCAACCTCCTCAATTAGTTCCTGGTGGAGATTTAGCAAAAGTTGATAGAGCTGTGTGCATGTTAAGTAACACAACTGCTATTGCTGATGCTTGGAGTAGAATTGATCATAAATTTGATCTCATGTACAATAAGAGAGCATTTGTTCATTGGTACGTGGGAGAAGGTATGGAAGAAGGAGAATTTAGTGAAGCAAGAGAAGATTTAGCAGCTCTTGAAAAGGATTATGAAGAAGTGGGTGCCGATTCTTATGAAGAAATGGAAGAATATTAAATTTAGAATTCCTTGGTAACCAATAATGGAATGAAAAATTGTGGGGGAAAACTGAGAAGAGGATACCATAAAGGTGATGTATTTATCAACCTTGTTTTAATTTGTTTGTTTGAGACTCCATATTGTCTTGCTTGTGGAGGCTAAATATGACTGATTTATTTTCACAGTTTATGAACTATATTAGTTGTCAGTATTTAGACATACTGAGAAGCACCTAATTCTGGTTAACTGAATAATTATTTTTTTTAGCTAAGTTTTCAAATATTTTGACCATTAAGCTTGTTAATTATGAAACCCGTACTGCTTGCATTTGTTGCTCCCATCCTATCGACTGTGTCGGTGGCTTACGTGACCCAATTGACATCCAAATTAATTGTATACTCCATTTATTGCTATAATACCCACTTGCTATTGCTATTATACTATATAGAAATGGCTTGAACAACTTTACAGATTTACAGATTTGCAGCTTCACATCTCTGGATAACGTCTGATACCACAGGATATCAGAAATGCCGACTTTCATACCGACCTCCTAACCCTCCCTACACCACTCAATCTTCTTTTCATCTTTCCTCGTCTCCCTTCCCTCTTCCCCTTTCTATAGAAATCCTCTTGCAAACCGATCATCCTAAAACGGTGAAAATCAAATGCGGGGTGAAATGAGACCCGATGGCCAGATGCTTGTTATCCTAGCTGAAACGCTACGATCCCTTGTTATCTACTCGTTTCCTTGATATATAAGCTCAATTCCTATGTATATATGATATATCATTCGCCCTATTATTCCCTTACAACGTGTTTGTATCGACAATCCACTGTTTTCTATGGGACTCTCAATACGACTGGTACACATCTTCTACTCTCTTATTTCCTCTAATGACCGAAACTGAACCTCAGCCTTACGAGCAGAAAGCTGCAGCTCATCGTGCTTATCTGCGCTCGCAAATACCTTCTGAATGGACTCTCAAGACGATTCCGTCAGCCTCGGAAGAGCCAAATGCTGCACATTTCATTGACTCGCATTGCTCTGACAGGGAGAACCTCATATGCCGTTTGAGCGTATCAGAGCTGGCAGAATCGGTGAAAAACAGGGAATACTCAGCCTACGAAGTCACATCAGCTTTCTGTCATAGGGCAGCGTTGGCTCATCAATTGGTAAGCATGGAGATAGAAGGAAACGGGGGCAGATGGCTTGGAAACAGAAGTCGGGTAATCGTCAATTGCTGTTTATTCTTTAAGTAGAATTGAATTTTGTCTTTTCAGTTTGACTCATTTGCTTATCTGATCTTCAGGCTACCTACTTTATATCTATTTTCATCTCCTCCTTTACTAACATCTCCGTAGTGCAACTGCTTAGTGGAAATATTCTTCAACGAGGCCCTGGAAACAGCCAAACACCTCGACGAACACCTAGCAAAGCATGGAACTCCTATTGGCCCTCTACATGGAGTTCCTGTATCTCTGAAAGTAAGTATTTCAGCAGGACAAGCGAATAATCAAATATTTACAATGGGTATATAAGGGATATCCCTTATTACGCTTATTACGCTTTTTTACCTTTTACCATTATATCTTTACTCTCGCTGAATCAGCTGGCTTCCTACGAACTCATTCTAACTCCAATTTTCCCCCTCTCCAGGATCAATTCAACGTACTGGGCAAAACTACTACTCTGGGCTACATTGGCCTGCTTGATAGGCCTCGGCCCGACTCTGAATCTGAATCTGATATCGTGAAAGACCTAAGAAGATTAGGAGCAGTCCTATACGTTAAAACAACAGTCCCCATGTCTATGATGTGCGCCGAGACAGTATCAAATCTCATGGGATACACGTGCAACGCTGTGAACAGAAATCTCTCTTCTGGAGGTTCTTCTGGCGGGGAGGGCGCACTGCTCGCTGCCGCTGCATCTCCCCTCGGCTGGGGGACAGATATAGGCGGGAGTGTGAGAATCCCATCTGTATTCCACGGATTATACGCCCTACGGCCTACGTCTGGAAGACTTTCCTACAGGAATGTAGCTAATACTATGGAAGGACAGAATATCATGCCCAGTGTTATCGGTCCAATGGCCAGGAACATTACAGACATCGACTACATACTGCGGGCCGTGCTGAACGCCCAACCGCCGCCCTGGATCTCCGATCCCTGCGTCGTACCTCTCCGCTGGACTCGGGAAGGTACTGTGGAAGCCGGTAGAAAGCTGTCTTTTGCCGTTATGCCGTCGGACGGGATTATCACTCCGCACCCTCCGGTTCAGCGGGCCGTTGATGACGTAATCACCCGGCTTCGGGCTGCAGGCCACGAGGTCCTAATATGGGACGCCGAGTTGATACCCGAGCTTTACCGAGTTTCTTCCGATGTGTACCATTCCGACGACTATCGCGAGATTCGGGAGCTGGCGGAGGAGTCTGGGGAGCCTCTGATTCCGAGCTTGGCGCGCGCTGTTGAGAGAGTGGCAATTAACGGCCCGCACTATACTGTTAATGGGTATTGGGGTTTGCAGAAGCGGAAAACGGCTATTCAGAGAGAATACTTTGCTAAATGGGAAGCTACTAAGGCCAAGACGGCTTCTGGCAAGCCTGTAGATGCCGTGATCACGCCGGCGTGGACTTCGGCTTCCTGTTTGCCCGGGAACACTGATCGTACAACTGTGATGACGAGGTTTGTGAATGTAATTGACTGTCCCGCTGTGACGTTCCCAGTATTGAGAGCGGACAAATCAGTGGATGTGGTTTCTGAGTTCCAGCCTCTGAGTGAATTTGATGCCCAGCATATGAAGCTGTATGATGGTGAGCTTTTCCACGGGATGCCTGTCGGATTACAGGTGTTGTGTAGGAGGTTTGAGGACGAGAAATCGGTAGCGATTACACAGGTATTGGCAGATTTGGTTGAGTTCAAGTAGGAGAAAGTGATGAAAACAGGTAGTTATGGGCTGCCACTATAGGATATTATGTAGATGATTATAGATTATAGTGGGTGGCCATGGGAAATAATACTTATACTTAGGTTTCTACTTAATCGTGTATGATGTTCATAGTAGATGTTGTTTTGGGCCCAGTAAGGTATTCGAACTGTCGAATCTCAGTCAAACTCAAAGGTTGGTTATTTGGCGCAGCTCCTTCCATTTCTGATATTCTTTACCGGTTCATCTACATACGTTACTCCCCCTATACGAGTGTTTCATTGTTATCATATATACAGTCTATGTCTTACCTTATAGCTCCGGTAAGCCATTGGAGCTCCCACATTCTTCGTCTTCTCTTCTTCATCCTTTCTCCTTCATCTACAACTTCTGCCCTGGATCACACAACTACACACCATCCGCTTAACGCTGACTTCCAGAACAATACACATCACCTTCGCCGCCCCATTTCTTCTCTGCTGTCTTTTCAGTGTGCTCCTCGGTTCTCAGAAGTCTGTCAATCTTCCAGCCTTTTCTGCGCTTCATGTGCTTGCTTTGTCTATCACGAAAAGAAATACAGACTTCTCAGCACTTCTTCCAACTTCAGTTCCCCCTCTGCGGGCAGCTCAGGGAACTGCAGCGGCACTAACACAGCTACATACCCCCGTTTCGGAGAATACACTACCTGGTCCATTGCCCCCTCTTTAGCCACAATTTCACTGCCGCAAAGAGGCTCAGAACTGTTTGAGACACCAGAACGCCACACTTCCCATTCCAATTTCAACTCAGCCTCTGAGACCTGCCGAGGCGGGACGCCCAGACGCTGCCGGAATGCTTCCACGGCTCGGCCAACAGCGCTTTCTGCGGGCACATGCCCGACCCGCATGTACCCGCTGTACCGTGTCAGCCACTCTTCTCGGAGTCTCCGTGCGGGGTTATCTCGGTACATTTCTACAAACTGTTCTCGGAGGACTGCCGATAGCCTGTCGACGTCGCAGGCGTGTGTCCAAAAGGAGTCGTGCACTGCGGCGAAAGCCACAGGAGAATTTGGGGCTGAGGCTGAGGTTGAGGCTGCGCCACCCCCGCTTTCTAACCCGTCGCCCCTCGCTAACGCCAAAGCAGTCATCAGCAGATGCGACGCGTCCAGCGAATGCACCACATTCGGTGCCACAGCGTTCTTCTGCTTCCGCGTGTCCATACGAGCTATCCGGAAAGGATTCTCCAAATAGATTGTCTGCAACGAAGTGCGGATATCCATCAAAGCAGGTTTCCGATATGCTTGGACCACCGGAAGTCCTATAGGCGACGTCCACACTAGCGATGGCGCTGTTCCTGTTTCGGCCAATGGCTGAGCAAGCGGATTTTCCGGTGGCTCAGCTGCATCGTCAGCCACTTCTATCTTCCGCTTCGGCTTCCGCTTCGGATTCTTCGGCTTCCGGCTCCGCCCTTCAAAATCAGACCGGAGATACCGATAAGTATCCCAGCGTACAGCGGAGCTCACATTAGCTACCACTCGGTACATCCACTGCTGCAGCTCTCGGGACGAGCGGAAAAGCCGCCGGATCGCGCTGTCCACGTGTCGGGCCGTGTAAGCTGCGAGAGCCGACACGGGAGGGTCAGACGATTCCGGGAGGAGTTGTGAGAGTTGTCCTGATATTTGTGCTCTCATCCCGTAAGGTGTGACGCCGTAAACGGTGGTCATTACGCTTTGTTTGATGACTTTGCGGCTGAGATGCGGCAGCAGGGCGGAAGCTAAAGTGGCTGAGGAGTAAGTGGGCGCTGAAGTGGCTGACTGAGAATCCTCAGCTGCAGATTTTAAGCCATTATCGGTATTTTCTGCGCCACTTTCCTCTCCTTTTTCAGCCTCCCGCGCCATCTGCTGCTTCACTAACCTCAAAACCTCCGCATACACATCCTGTGGCTCAGCGCTCGGTACCAAATTAACCTTTGCGCCACCAGCCTCATCACGTCCGAGTGCGGCATAATGCTGTAACCCGTTGCACGTGCCGTCCTGATGAACAGGTATCCGAGACACAAATTCCGCCGGATCCGGCAGTTCCGCCGCCTTCGCCAACTCAAAACAAGCAGCCAGCACCTGCCACGGCTTATCCGCTTCCATCCACCACTGACAACGCCACGGATCCTCCGCCGAAGCCATAATTTTATCCCAATTCCGGTCTGTCCATGCGGCTCTCTCTTCAAAGCGCATCTTCTGTTGCCCGTACAACGACGCCACATGGACTTTCAACCACCACAGACCACGAGGGCCGAGCCGCTTGCCATGCCAAAACATGAACAACGCCCGCATGTGATCTGGACCCATGTGGTTGAATCTGCCGCAATGCGGGTAATTGCGCCCCCGGAAATCCATTATAGGCGCAAAATACAACCGATCTCCACGCGTGGCATACAGCTGAGCCTCCGCAACGGTGTGGCGCACAGCTAACACTTCCGTCAGTTGTTCCGTGTACCGACGCCGCGCGGCAGCCAGCTTACCCGGTGGCAGAGATTCGTCGGATGCTGCCGCCACCACAGAAGAATCTACTACTAGCGGCAACCCTGCCACAGCTTCTCCGCGCTCCACAGCTTCGGCTAAAACATCGAGAACGTCCTGATTGACTGTCCAAGCTGTGGCGCCCACAGCGTCCACCGCGGCATACAATTTGTCCAGCCGACCGAGCCGGGAAGCTTCTCGGAGATATGCAAGCGTTTCCGCTTCTCCAGCCATGTGTGTTATGAGGCAGTGGCGCGTGAAGTGCATCCCGCCGTCGTAAACGCCTGTTCGGCGTTTTGGCGGCACTAATAACGGGATATTACGCGGATCAGCTCGGAGGCTGAATTCTGAATCTGTGGCTAAGAATTCTAGTAACTGTGGCGCAGCAGTTAACGTTCCGTATTTTTTCCCGTGGTGCATAATCACTTTGTGGGTGAAAGCTGGGGTTCCATCTACGGAGGCAACTTGAAGCAGCAGAGTGATTAACCCAGCAGAAAGGCGAGTTCTTTCAATTGTATTCCAGTGGAACTGCTCAGCTACGTTGCGGAGCCCCCCGCGAGCCGATTGTGGCACATTCGGCAGAGATTCGGCTCGGGATTCTGCTGCTCGGCGCGTTTCTCGGCTTACAGCAGCATTGAGCCGTCGGATCAGCGATACTACTTTCATAGAGTTTTCTATTTCCGGTGGAGCCGCGAAAAACACGAGAGTTTCGGCAATTACAAGGTATGCTATTTGCTCGGCGCTGAACAGTGAAAGGAGGAGCGATAAGCCGCGGAGAGAGCCGGAAGACGGCGGAGCTGACATCGCGGATCCCTGCGAGTGAGCCATAAATGCCGAGATTTCCGCATGTGGCTGTCCTGGGGGGAAATTCGCCTCTGACGGGTCGGAAAGCGCGGTTGACTCGTCGGAGACAGGTTTTGTGTCATTTGTTGAGTCTGTAGAGTCTGTGGCAGTTCCGATAGTCATCCTTTTGTGTTTCTTTTTCTTCCCGTCCTCCATTTCCACAGCCTCCAACATTCGGCACAGCTCGGAAGCCCATTTGTGGATATCACTATGCCACCGAGAACACAAACGTCCAGCTCGGGAGTGCAAAGAGCGAGAATCCGTGGCTTCCGTCGGCTGAGCCACACCCACAGCAGCATCAGTCTGCGCAAAAGTCTCTAGCAAATACTGTCTGTGCATATTGAACTCCTCAAATTCTCGGTCCCATCGGATACGATCCGAGTCGGAAAGCAGCTCGTACTGTTTGTAGTATGGGAGGTTTTCCGAGCCATCGGAGAAGCGGGGGGAGTTTTGCGGCGTAAATCGGAACCGGAATTGTTCGCCGCGGAAGATTTCGGATACCGAGGGGGCGTCTGACTGAGACGGCCGAATAGCTTCGGATGTATCGGATGTATCGGATGTGTTTCCCATACCTTTTAAAACCTCACTTCTGCACTCAGCCGAGTCTCGGGAAGGCAAACGTGAGCTTTGTAACCCCTGGGAACTTTTAGCATGTATATTCTCTTCTTCATTCTTATATTCCGCCGAATCTCGCGTAATTTTTCCACTCTCCGCGCTACTTTCTACGTCCACAAGCCCAACGGGAGGCAATTTCGAGTCTATCGGCTCTACAAAACTACTAATATGAGACTTTTGCAAACTCCTGTCATCCCCAGACTTGTGTGGACCTTCAAGTCTCGCCTTATTCTCTTCCCGAGCCTCTGACGATCCCGGCTCGGACAGTCCCGGCTCGGAAATCCTAGCTATCGTCCTAACGACTCCTACTTCTTCCTCCGTCAACACGCCAGCCTCAAACAGCTCTTCCGCCGGCTGCCGCCGCTGCAGCAGCCACTCCGTCATGAGCCGTCCGACGGAGGAGGCGTCGCCCCTTGCCAGTGCCCGTTTGACCATAGCAGCAAATGCCGTCCCGTCATACCAATCTCGGGGAATCCCAGCGGCTTCTAACTCGTCCAGAACGGACTGGAGAACTCTCGGTCCAGTGGGTGGCCCAGTGGAAGGCCCGCCTGAGGATCCGCTAGGAATTCTGCCGGCTGCTCCTGCCGTTACTGCGGCAATGAAAGGACGGAAGTAATCTCTACGGAACTGTGGGCCTGCTAACAGCGTAAATCGGGTATTGTACTTTTTATTGGCACGGGACTGGGCGACGGCTTTTCCGATAAGTACGGCGGCTCTCGGGAAGTCGCCTGAGCGAATACAGGAATCGAAAACTGTGAAAAAGTGTAATTGTTCTCGGTCTATAGGAGACTGCATAAGGAATGGGTTTGGAGGTGGTGGGCCTGATGTCTTTTCCTGGGTTGTGAGATGCGGAGAAGATGACGGGACAAAAGCAAAAGTCAGAGGGTCCCATGACATTTGCACAGGCGGCGGGCGGGGTCGTGAATGCTGAGATTCCTGGGAGATCTGAGGAGCGGATGATTGAGAGTGAGAATTGTGGCATCGGCGGGGTATCCGCGGGGTGATGAGCGGGGGAGATCTCAAAAATGAGGGGTTAGAGGATTTGCAGCGGGGCATAGTGGGAAATGAGGGGTAATAAGCTGTGGATTTGCCATTCTTTCAATTCCAGGGATCAGAGAGTATCAGACACGGATAGTCGGTGTTTCCTCGAGTTATGGAAGGTATTCTGGGGTAGTATGCATGGCTGAGGGTATGCAAGACGTATCTGACGTTTTAAGCAGCTTTAAGCTTGTTGGAAAGTAGCAAATAGTGGAGTTTAAGTGGGTTGGAAGGCCTTTTCTGTTGTCTGTTCAGATGTTAATCAGATGAAAAAAGTTGAAATAAGAGAATTTATATATGCAAGTGTATGCAGTCATATGCATAATTACGAGTACGTGCATTTGGATGCAGGACATCGCATAACACACAAAATGACACCTGTTATGGGACATGGAGTTTGGATTTTGCCGAGGCCAGGCCGACAGAAAAACTCTCAGTTAAATGGCGATTGAGTGAGCCGAATGATGTAAACAGCCATTTTCATCTACACTACATTCTCTCTGTTTAACGGCTATCAACTGTTTTCCTCTCAAATGCACTCAACGGTCCAATACTGAGATCCATTCTGTCTACTAACGGCACATGCTTAATATTCGTCCGCTCTTCCGACTACACTCTACTATGGTGGGTTTCTCATAATCACTGATATATTTGATCGCGTATATATACTCAAATTTGTTGTCAACCTCATTGCATTCAATTCTGCCTGCGCCTTCTGCCTGCTTCCTCCTCACAACTTCGAATCCTTACTCACACTGAACCCATGAGCATGATCACCTTCCCGATCCCGCAAATGCCGTCTCAAAATCTTACCTGACGGGTTCTTCGGAATTCCATCCACAACAACCACTCCGCCAAACAGCCGCTTGTACTTCGCCACTTGACGGTCAAACCATTCCTTCACATCTAAAGGATGAACCTGCGACGAAGGCTTCAGCACTACAAAAGCCCGCGGAAGCTCAGTTCCACGCTCGGGCACAGGGTACCCAGTAACAGCACAGTCAGCCACAGCTTCGTGCTGAAGGAGCAGAGCCTCTAATTCTGCTGGTGCTACTTGATGGCCCTGAGACTTGATCAACTCCTTCTTCCGGTCAACGATATACCAGCTCCCGTCGTCTTTCCGCACGGCAATGTCTCCAGTCTTCAGCCACCCGTCTGGGGTGATGGTTTCCTGAGTTGCGGCGTCATTGTGCAGGTATCCTCGCATTTGAGTCGGTCCTTTCAGCCACAGTTCTCCCCGGGCATCGTTCCCAGGCTTGATATCCTTGCCGTCGTCGTCCACGAGCCGTGCCGTTTGGTTGGCCAGCAGCATCCCGATAGAGCCGGGATCGGCGTTCGGATCGTTGCCGTTCGTTAGATGAGTGAGCAGAACTTCCGTCATACCATACGTTTGTGTGATTCGAATTCCCGGAACACGGGCCGAAACCTGGCGGCACAGAGACTCCGACAGCGGTGCCGCAGCACTGATAATCTCTTTCCAGGTGCTGGCAGCAGCCACGCCGTACCGTTCGGTGACCTCGGACTTGGCTAGCTGCACCAGCATAGGAGGTACTAAAGAAGCATGGGTAACACCATATTCAATCACCTTAGACAGCAGCATTTCCAACTCAAACTTGGGGAACATCAGCACTGGGGCCCCAGTAGTCATCACAACGTACACATAAAGCAGTAAGCCGAGCATATGCGTCATCGGAACCACAGCCGCATGAACTGCCGAGATGTCCCATGTGACGAGGGAGTCTGCAAAGCTCAGAGTATGAGCTATAACGTTAGCATGAGTAGTCATAACAGCTTTCGGCTTACCCGAAGTACCGGAGGAAAAACAGAGGTACGCCAGCTTCTGTTTATCGGCATCATTGGGCAGTTCCATCGGGTACATCCGCGGGCCGTCGGGACCTTCTTCGTAGACCTGAGCGATGAGCTCTTCGGTAGTGACGATTGTGGGCATCAGGACCCCGTTTTCGGACGCTGCCGCTTTAGCCTGGTGGGCATCTCGGACTAAATCGCGGGCCTGTTCGGCAACGTGACGGAGGTGAGTACGGCAGATAATCAGGGTCGGGTTTGTAATTTCCAGCTGATGCTGCAATTCTGCAGGGGTATACATCACGTTTGCCGGAGATACAGTTGCGCCGAGGGCTAGGATTGAATGGTGCATTGCCGGGACGTAGACATGAGAATTGGAGAAGAAAGTTACTACATCGTTGTCTCTGACTCCGTATTCATGGTGTAGGATGTGTGTGAGCCGTTCTGAGAAGTAGATCATTTGCCGGAACGACAGGGATTCTCCGCTGATGGCATCGATAAACAGGGGACGGTCTTTATTCTTATTTGGCACCGGGAGTTGCCGAACAAAGTCGGCGATGTTTCCGCGGAACAGCGGGATGTCTGGACGGTGTGAGCGGTAGATATGCATGGTTCTGGAGTTTTTTGTTACAAGTATGGTGGTTGGATTGGTTGTAGTAGCAGAGGAACCAGACGATATGACTTGCAAGGCCCAGGGAAGCGTCGCTTCATATACGAATTGTGGGGAAGAAGAGATGGGCATTAAGGTTTCGGGTCTCGCCCAAAGGGGAAGGAGAAACGGATTAGAGTTGGAGCTTAAATATAAGGGTTGATGAAAGTATCGGAATATGGAAGCCGAAAACGGTGAAAAAGTCAGATTTGTTTTAACATATTTAACTTTTAGTGGGTTGTAATGTACCTTTATTCTAGCGAGGAAGTTTATTATTATCAGGAAACTCGGAGACGGAGCTGGAGTGGAGCACTTGTGGAGGATAAGAATACAGTTCGGCAACTGCAGGGCTGTGCATGCTTGTACAGGATAGTGCATGAAGGTGCATGGTTTGAGGCTGTGGTGATGGCGGAAGCGGAGCAAAAGGCGGAGGAAAAGAAGCAAAATGGATGAAATCGTAGGAAATATCGCAAGTTGGCTGTTAGTATCGAAATATACAATGTGGGGGTGTCACACGTTTACGAATACGGATCGGGCTCAGTACTACTAAGGTGCGCTATCATAGTGTGTATATTCAATAGAATGTTCGCATTAGAGAAGTGTAAAACGACAATAGCCAAATGCTAAGAATGACATTTAGTTGGTGACATTAATTTATTAGTGGAAAATGATATAAATCATCAAATCTGATCACACTCTTTATCTGTCAAATCTCTCCTTTCCTATTTTGAACCAAAATCTTACTATTTTCTTCTACATATGCTGAAAATAATACAAATTACCGTGATGAGATACAATGCATCAACGCTCTAAGCACCACGATGCCTTCACAACTTACGATACTTCTCTATACTACTACATCTCGAACTCCCCCGCTACCTTTTTCCCAATTTTGTTTCTTTTAGCCGTCGGTTCTTCCGCCCCGCACCCCGCGCTTTTTTACAACCGAGCCGGCTTCCTACATGTATTCCCCTCTACTTACAGTACCCCGCAGAAACTTGCATATCGATAACCGAAACTCCTATAACCTTATCGTCTAACGGCTGAGCAAGGGTTATAAGGAAAAATCTATAGGGAGATCTACAGGTATTTGACGTATTTCATGATCCTGCGTGCAGCAGCGGTTACTACATAATCCATACATAGCATATCAGATGTGGGGTTCTCTCTAGAGGGGGAAATCCGTCTCGCACGAGATTCTGCGCCGATTCGGAGCTGGTGAGGGATAACCAGGTACCAGCCGCAGGTGGTTGTAGGAAAACAGCCAAATCCTTGTAATTTGAGGGCAGACTTGGATATTCAAGCGAGCGGGACTTTCGAACGTTATTATTAGCCTCTCTTGTGACGACCAAAACACCAAAACTCTTGGCCGACTCCGCGGCCGCGGGCGGTTTGTTTTCCCGGCCCTCGATAACGAGAAAAAAAATGAAATTATGTAAATGCTATTTGCTGGCCAGCATTCCCAGCTGACTGATTGGCACACTGCGTGCTCTGTGCTGATCACCGAGTGGGTAAACCCCTCTATCCATAGCTATCACATGATTAATCACAATTTAGATCATATACAACACCTCACGCGATATCATAACCATAATAATAACCATAACCATATCCATATCCAACACGGCTAAACGTACACACCATATTGCTTCCTCAATTCCAGTATTTGCTGCTGCTGATCGTACGGCAGCAGTGCTATCTGTTCCCTAGTAAGCGATAGAATCTGCTGTATCAACGCTCCTTGATCTGAGGCCATTGACTGCTGCGAGATAGGCGGTGGAGCCATCGGTGGTGGAGGTACAGGTTGATTGAGTGGCCTCGCACTGCTCACAGCTGTAGAAATGATATCCATATTAATGAACCCCATGAGTAGGAAAGCCTGTACTAGCGATCTGACAAGATCTTTCTGCGTAGGATCCTGCAACATTTGTAATACCTGGCCCTGATTATTAGGATTTGAATCTATAACTTGTTTAAACGAGGTAATGACTTGTAGTAATTGATCTGGCGGGATGACCGACAGGTTCTGCGAGTTTACCGTTGCAACTTCAAATTGCGGAGTTTCAGGCGTTGGTTCCGCTTCCGGTGCCGTTTCGGTAGCCACAGAAGCAGCCGATGCTTCATGAGCCATAGAATCCTCCATTTGACTCAGGGCTAGAATCCTCTGAGCTTGCGTCTGAGCGTCTTCCTCTATAACATTCCGTTCTGCGAGAGATCTCTCGTGACCTCTTTTCTCCCTGGGACGATCGTAGTTGCCGCCATCGCTTTCCGTGTCCACTATTTCGGCTTTCAAAGCGTAGAATTCAGATTTGAGCTGAGACAGCAATGCTACAGCAGTTTCAGCAGTTTCGTAGTCTGACAGGTAGTTAGTATGTATGGAAATAAAGGAAATCAAGAAGAAAATCGGTCAGAATAGTTAGAGTAACC
Organism: Sporopachydermia lactativora; assembly: GCA_030579575.1. Classification (NCBI taxonomy): domain Eukaryota; kingdom Fungi; phylum Ascomycota; class Sporopachydermiomycetes; order Sporopachydermiales; family Sporopachydermiaceae; genus Sporopachydermia; species Sporopachydermia lactativora. Next base: position 44,832 of record JAKTRH010000077.1, read on the forward strand.
AGAGGTTCACATACTGACGTATTCCACGGCACATTTGCCTGAAAATCGGCCTGAGTTGTCTCGCATAGCAACTACATTGGAAACCGAGCCGAAAGAGGACACAATCTCTAGAGGAATCGTTAGTTTCTGTAGTAGAGGGGTGTATATTCAAAAATGTAGAACATGCAGCTTAGAGAGGATTGGTATTCGTCTCCTGGATGCTGCGTTATGTTCGTTTTAACATACTATGAATTGTGGCCTCATCGAGGTTCAGAGGGAACCCCGTTATGGCCACTACGGTGCCCTTTTCAGACATTATGTGGGGAGGAGAGTAAACTGGGTATCAAGTGTAATGATCTATCAGAAGATTAGAACGTGAAATGCAGTGAAAAACTGTTTTATTTCGAGTCTTTTTCATCCGAGTGCTATGATGATGGACTTTCGAAGTTTCAACATGAAAATCGAAAATCGCTTGGTGGGGGGGGAAGGAGAGATAGGTGCATAGAACATGCAGCAGACTGCATAGAGAAGGGGTACTGTAAGAGAGAGGGAGATGCTGTGTGGTCTTTCAACGTTCCAGCCCTCTGAAGGGGTTATTAAAAATTTAATATAGGAAAATAGTGCATGTATTAACCAAATAGTTTGTATTTCCTGCTGATAGTCTTTCTCGTTCACCATAGAAGACACTCTGCTTTCATATTCAATCTCTAGAGAGCATTTTCTGCGACCCCTGAAATGGGACAGTGGAAATTTCATTTTTCACTGAGAACTCTGACGGGTCTTCCGATGATCTCTGAATTCCGCTTGCCAATCCGGCCCAAACGCGGCGTTTTCAGACACATCTGCCACCAGAATATCACCATATTTGCTGCGTGCGTGCTTTGCGGCTTAATGGGATGTCCGGCTATCAGCTATTCAAGCACTGCCTGAAAGTAGGCATAGTTGGACTAACTTGGCTGCCCGTAGCAGCTTTCGTGAATACTCATGTTGTGGCTATCGGGAAGATAGATGGAGATTCTATGAAACCTGCGTTGAATCCTGACTCGAATGGTGGAAGATCGGACATTGTGCTGCTGTGGAAATACTATGCACACCTCCCCTATCAAGTGAAACGCGGAGATATTGTTTTCCTCCGTTCTCCGCTTGATCCGAACTCGGTGGTGACAAAACGGGTTGTAGGCATCCCTGGAGACGAGGTTATAACGCGGGGAAACTACGGGAAGAAAACCGAGAAGGTGCGGAATTATCATTTATGGGTTGAAGGAGATAACAGTTCCCGGTCTGTGGATAGTAATACTTACGGGCCAGTTTCTACAGCGTTGCTGGAAGGTGTTGTGACTCGGGTGATTTATCCTTTAGATCGTTGGGGTCCCGTATCGCCTGCTGGGGGTCGCGGGAGAAGTGCGCTAGTTGTGAAATCGGCTAGTTGAGAGTAGAGTTGAGGAATAGAACGGTAAGAGGATGTGAGGGAGAAGCAGGAGCTGAGTCAGCTATTTAGCAGCTATAAGGGATGGTGGGATCAGTTTGGATACTACAGATTCTACGATTAGAATGCTGGGAAATGGATATATGAAAATGCATAGCGGATCAGAAGGAGTTGAGCTGGTATAGTAGACGTTATTAAGCTGCTCTCGCAGAGATGAATATATATGCTATTGACGGTATACAGCGAATGATTAGAAGAACCGATCACTTTGGAATTGAGCTGAAAAACGGCCTTGAAGTTCTATAATCACATTACATTAGACTGACTACGTATGGAAACTACTTTTACAGAGAGATATGGTATCACAACCATTCTTCAAGAGGGTTTATAGAGTCAGCGTTTCCTGGTATGAAACCAGCAACGAGGTAGCTGAATTTGAGTTTTAGCTGTGCGGATTCAGGCGTTTCCAATTGCTCTTATCTCCTTGTTTTGTCAGTCAGCCTGTAGGCCTAACAGGCGCAAAAGTTACCGTGGAGACGGCAGTTGCTCTTCGCTTGTTTTCCTGTGACAACAGAAGATAGTGTATTTACGTTGCTTCTGTTTTAAGGCCAGTAAATAGCAAAATCGGCAAACGCGAGCGCGGGATTATTATCTCGGTCGACCGAGGAACACCGATGGCTCTCTGATTACATAATCATGAAGTATATAATATATGATGACATAAGCATAATAATGATAACTCTCATCAACCCATGTTAACTGATTACGTAACCACATAGCCGTCGGGTTCTCGTATTTTCCACTCATCGGGGCACTTCGGCTATCATTCAACTGGGTTCCCAGTTACTTCTCATCACTCTGAGCTATCCTATAACCCTCAGTGGCTAACTGCAATACTCAATTGACTCCTCAATCCAACGTAAAGACATAATCACACTCAAAATGGGAAAGATCATTAGACCAAACTACTTTGACGAATCGGTGCCAGCCTCATCGGAAGTGAAGGAAATCATCAAGGACTATGGCTTATTAGCCCATCCTGAAGGCGGCTACTATGCGGAGACTGACAGATCGCCGTTCTACATGGAAAGTCCATACTACCCTGGTAATTCCGACGGTAGCAGCCCAGCAACAGCTCTTCGTACTGTAAAACCGGAAGATCGGATTAAGAAACCTAAAATAGACGAGGATGGTAACCAGTTGACACCATATCGCAATTATTCAACCCTGATATTCTATCTACTAACATCAGAGTCTCCTGTTGGAAGATTCCACAAGAATAAATCACGTGTGATTCATATTTTACAGAAAGGCCGAGGAACTTATGTCTTGATTCACCCTGATGGAAGAGTAGAGTCTTTTGATGTGGGATTTGATAGGAAGAAAGGCGAAAAACAGCAATGGGTGGTTGATGGCGGAGTGTATAAGGCTAGCTTTGTCAAACCAATGGGTTCAGACCCTTATGAGGGAACTGGACATGATTGTTTGCTCATTTCGGAAGTTGTAGTTCCTGGATTCGAGTTTGAAGATCACAGTTTCCTGCCGGATATGGCTTACTTGGTGGGTTTGGTTGGTGAAGAAAAGGCAAAGGAGTTGGAGTTTCTACTGGGACCGAAGAAGTGAGAGGATTGTGTAGGTTTAAGCGATGTATAGATTCAGAGAACTGGCGTACAGGGAAGGAAATAAATACTTTTGGTAAATGTTTCGTAAGTGACTGAAAAGTTGCTGGCAGGAAGATGAAAGCCGAGTGAATCAGTGTATATAATTATGGAAAGTAGCAGTAGGATATGGTAAATTTTCGGGAACAAAAGACAAAATGGACAGAAGATCTTGCTCCGACTATTTCTTTGATGTATTCTGCCACTTCGTGAACTAGAAGATGTAAATTTGTAAGCAAGGAATTGGTAATTTGATAACATCAGCGAAAATACACTGAAACATTGAGTTCTAGATTTAGAGTACTATAAGGAGATACACTTTACCTCATAGCCTTTTAATTGACGTGTTTTTCCAATTTGTCTCCGATTTCACTCATAATTTCACCCACATACTCCGCGCCAATCTCGTAACAATATCACCAATCCGGACTGTTAAGTAACAAACTCCTCCTACGTTAATCTAATTGACTTTTTATCACTACAGTTCTCGGGTGACATCTCCATTACTGGCTAAATATTGGCCATATTGTTTCATCTTTTTTTTTTTCATACTCGGCTATTATCTTTCCCAATGCAGTACAAGCGACGCGTTCTCCTCTCACTCAGACGCGTCTGTTTCGCGTCGGGACAATCGGGCGAATTTCGGGTTAAAAACGGTAATAACTGAAACGCCACTTTGATAAGCAGTCCGTATTGGGAAACGTAGCCTGTGGCTGTGGCTCCAGTCACGGCTTTGTTGAATAATCGGATGAATCGGAGAGGAATCAAATTTACACGGAATCCCGGGCCGGATTGCAAGGATTTGTGAGTCCGGTACCGGGCTGGTAGGTTGTGACGGCTAGACCCATCGGTCAGCCTCTTAGAGGTCTAACAGAGCTGTATTCTGGTGTATAATTCCAGGGATTTGCTTGTTCTGCAGGAACCTATCCGATTCTATCTCTTTCTACGTCTTATTACCGTATTAGCACGTTTCCAACCTTTTCTAAGCATTTCGAGGTATATTCATTATAGTACGGAAACGAGCTTGAACTGCCCACTTTCATTACTACGGTAGTGACGGCAACAAGTCGCATGCAGCAATTATTTCTATGATTCACGGCGATGAGAAATGCTGTAATAGGCACGTCACCTGACCGATATAGTAGTCACAGCAGAATTTTCTATCACTCGTGCGTGAGCGGAACCGTTTGATGACAAGCAGTTCAATGGCAGCAAGGGAAGTGATACACACAGAGTTCGAAGTATAGGATAACTAGGGTGTCAGTGAACAGGTAGGTATGTCAAGATGATGTAAGAGCAGCAGGAAACCTGTGATTCAAACCATCCAGGGTATCGCAAGCTCTTAGAATCCTGTGATACCAGCCAAAGGTATGCTGCTTCCCATGAATAATGGCGTCCAAATTAAAGTTGAGCTGTAAAACGAATTGGGCTGCAACGTTCCTCGATTGGGATGGGGTTTGTCCGAGCACATGTACATGCATGATGAGATGACTTGCTTCAATTTTGACACTATGGGTAGGCAAAACAGTTTAGTTTGTAGATTTAGTGAGCTTTTAGCTACATACTCGGTTCCGCGGAAAAAATAGGAAACCGTTTAATTGACAAATTGACTCTAAAAAAATTCACGTTGAGCGTAGGCTGCGTTACAGCGTTTGGGAGCGAAATCCGCTCCACAGCGCGTACAACTGAGTTACGGGACATGCAGTCTTGCGCAGGCTCGCGCAGGTTCATGCATACACCCACCCAATGGTTCTAGACCATATTCGGCATACCGGTACTCCACGATAAAAGCCGCAACGATACGAGTTTTTTGTCTGTGAGATAGTCAATTCTTAAGAATGAATTAATATATTTGAAAACTAGTTATTAGGAGTTCTAAGCCTTTAGATTTGTAGCTTTCCAAGCCAAGCGGCCCCAGTTCTCAACTGTTATCGCTTGCTCTCTGCACCGGTGGAGCACGGATTACCGTTGAAATTTAAGTTTACAGCCAACGCGGACGCACTACTTGAAAGGGAAATACCATGCATGTACATGCAAGACATACGTGCCGCTAAGGTCTCCTGGGGATAAGCCCGGAGGACATACCGGTACAGCGGCTTCAGTACGCTGGAAACGCTGGCTTACATATTCTAATTCCCGTGTTGCTAATACAGTCGAAAACAATTACAAACAGAGACACTCATACCACGGCGTAGCGATTACAAGTTTACAAGCCTACAACGACATAAGACAAACTTTCCGCACAACGGTCCGGCCCATTGTTACCGTGATCCTTTCCGGCAATTGTATTTCCACTGTGATCACCTGCCATTCTACACAGTTAACTTGTACTTTCGAGAAAAGTATAGAACGGGCAACATTTAATATAACTTCCATGTTTGAGTTTGGTATATGCGTCTAAAGTTATAGAGCCTCTCAAACTCTATTTCGCGCCTGATTCCTACTGGATGACAGCCTATCGCCCGCTCATAATCAGCTGTATCTACGGTCTAGACCTGCCAGAAGAACAGCAACACAGGGTGCAGAACGCGAGCGTGTTTGCACTAGGTATGTAGTTCCTATAAACACGGGATACAATAGGATATAATAGAAAGCTAATGAGGACGCGATCTTACTCAAACACGTAGTAAGGGAGCTATAATATAAGTGAAGCTTTGGGGCTAGAAAGGTCGGTGAAAGTTGATTCTTTTTTTGCTGATAAAGGAGCACGTTCAATTCCAAAATGAGACCAGTTATGCCAATAAAATTGTTCTCCATATCGCTTGCGCCATCTTTTCCTATACACGGTCAAATCTAAAATTTTTTCGTTCCGCTTTAAAGTTTGCGGTACACGCATTGAGAAATCTATTTTTGTCACAGCCGCTCATTTAAACTTTCTTTTGCAAACTTTCGTGTTCGCCTTGGAATCTCGAGAAAACAACAATGCGGGAAAAAACAATATAAAGCGAGTGAGATATCCCTCTCGCCACTTTCTGTTTTCTTCGCTTGAATAATTCTGTTCTTCTTTTACTTCAGCATACACATTCTTAGCTATCATTGCCAACTGTTGAATCACTCCTATCAAAGCTACAAAGACTCAAACAACTCACAAATCAATCACAATGCAATTCTCTAAGACTGTTATCGCCGCCGTTGCCGTTGCCGCTGTTGCCAACGCTGCCAACTCCACCAACGGTACCAACGGTACTAACCACACCACCCCTACCACCACTGCTACCCCTGATGCCGCTTTCTCTAACGGTGTGAATGCTGGTCTCCTTGGTGCCGCCGTCGCCGGTGCTGCTGCTCTTTTGTTGTAAGAATGCCATTAGGCTTATTACAAGGAGAAGTTGGTCGTCTGATACATGAATTTCCACGATGGTTAATACCGCAGACCTGTTATGAACTACAACCGTTGGTTCTACTATCATGGTGACTAATGGATGAGATAAAGTGTACTATATGGTTTCTCTACACAAAGCAAGCATTCCACTTCTGCAGATCAGGTTTACTGGTTTGTTAATTAATTAGACTGGTGTATTTTGGGTTCAAGGTTTTTTAAACCAGTATATAGTAGAAAAATACTCTATACTCTTTTAGCTTCATGCAGTAGGTTATTCGTTATTCTGTAGCTTTGTCAGTCTTACTAGGTTATTCACTTCCGTAACTTTCGTTATTCCGATGGTCACCCCGATGGTCATACCATACCATACCATGCCGGCTCATGACTCTTCCGATCAGTCACCCGTCGGCTTCTCCACCTTCTCTGCAAAATGATGCTCCGAAAATCCCGCATGCCGCGTGCTGCCTGCATCCTACATCTGTTCCCTGCATAGCCACACTTAACTCGGTTCGATCGATAAATGCAGGCCCACCCTCGCGTCTCCTCAGCCACTGCCGAAATCCCGAGTCACATCGGCAACGCCACACCGATTCAATTACCCGGACTCAGCCTCAGGGGCGTGGGTGTTGCTCTACCCGAGGAAGGACGTTGAAATTTCACCGATAATTGCCCCGGAAATATGAGACATGCCTGTATTTGGAGAGGAAATGAACGTTTATAGATGTTAATAAATGGTTATATGGATGTGTATGGATGTAGATGGATGTTATAAAGACATGATATTTGTAGTATAGTAGTGGTTTAATGGTTTTCCAAATCCTACATCTGTACGAGGGATGTTCTTTGATCGAAATATATGATTGCATCAGTTTACTTCTTAGGATCCAATGACACTGTATGACATACCACTCGCAGGACAGCGCAACGGTTTCCGTTTTCCTCTCTTTTTCAGCTTTTTACCCGACGTTGAATTGCTACCCCTGGTTTCCCAAAATTTCCACCTATACAGTTATACCTTATCCTCTAATGAACCGTCTATTCTGCCTTCATATCGGCATCTCTGCACCCTTAATGTCCGTAAAATCAATGCCAAAACCCCACTACGCAACCCCATTGTAATATCCTCGGAGCAAATCTCAGTATGACCTCCACAGCACCCTCCAGCATCATCATACGATTCTCACACCCGTATAATGCTATATAGTAACCTATTTCAAAGGAAAAACCTAATCTCATCCCACTTCACACAGCTGAATCCGCTCTCCGAGCCCCGAGATCCCGCCTGTATTACCCGAAACCCCACATCTATGCATTCCACTAATTATTCCCTCCATATCTACCATTTCCACCATATCTTTTCATTCATTCCACTCCCTTACGACCCCCGGGAATGCTGAATCCCCCACCATCACATCACATCTCCTCCCCGTACATCCCTTATGAGCGAATACGCAGTCTCTTTCAAACTGTATACTCAATATAACAGCTCAAACGCCTGAAAATCCATCATATATTAAATAAATTTGCCACCCAACAACACCCTCAATAACCCTCAATACCGTCACAACACCTCATTGCCACTTCCCTCCACTCTATCCCGTTCCGTTCCGCTCCTCTCAGACTGCCGAGTCGTTGTCTCAAATCCCGTCCAGAGACTCTCCAGGGTCGGTCGCCGTCCATTTCTTGTTTATCACTGCGAATGTGAATGGCGTAGTTGGCTAGCCGGGTTTAAAGAGTGATAAATGGTTAATCCAGGGGTTAAATCAACTTAGTAGACGAATTAAACCCGTGATATCCGCCAGCTTGCAACTCAGCCGGACGGATTCCTCATTAAACAGCCTGTAATTGCACGGGGAGGTCCTGTAGTGAAGAAGTATCATATTGGAGATCTTTCAGGTCTTCCGGGTCTCTCAGATCTTTGAAGATCTTTGAAGATTACAAAAATACTCATCGGGACTCAAGCGGATCCAGGGAAGAAGCTGGTACGCCGTATTTGCGCCGAGAACACATTTATCGGTAGAAATTGTCTGAAAAGTCTATAGAAAAGGTTACTATACTGATTGTAGTATTCCTGGTTTCTGATAGAGTACGGAGTTCTATCAAAACGTACGCAGCTCTGTTCTATTCTATTCTACTCTTAGCTAGAAAGATTTCAAGCAGTGGACTTTAAGCTATAATCTACAACCTACAACCTACAACCTACAGATTACTCATATTTCAGCATACAATCGGCACATCTTACTCACAGATTGCCCGCCTGTTGCCCAGCTTATCGGTAAATTCTCGGCATACAAATCCATTTCACATTTGTGATTTCTATAGTATTTCCATCCTATTTTTCCTTCTCCTCTCTTCTTTTCTCCTCTTTTATTCTCCTCTCCTTATACCCCCTCCCTTTAACCTCATAATTCAATCCTCACAATGAACGTCGCACCAATCGACATCTCCGGAGAATACCGGAAACGCAGCTTTGCCGTGCAAAGCCCGCATCCCCGCACACTACGCAAAGATTCCTTCACACATGCCCAGGGCGTAGGAGGAGTATCGTGGGGTTCCCTGTCTATCGGTTCCTGGCTCAGAGATGAAGTTATGATGAATTCCAACGCCGCTTTCGGCACTTCGGGTACTTCGGGCACTCCAGGCCATACTGGAGCCACAAATCTCAATCTTTCCGGTCCCTGGACAGGTACTGCGCCTCCAACTGATGCAAACTCCGTTTCCTATCTCAGTAATTTAGAAGCAGACTACTGCAAGGACTACCGATGTTGCGGCAAAGTCCTGCCAACTCTGCATGAACTCCTGCACCACTATGAAGAAGCGCATATCCTACAGGACAGCGATAACCTCAATGACAGCATAAACGCTGCCCTGCTTGAAATGTCAAACCCGCCTGGCAATAACATGTCTACAGATACTGCGGACACTGCTCACGTGTCAATGCTGAATCCTCTGGGCAATGGGGGCACTATGATGGGCGCTGAAGACCAAACAGCCACACAACAGCAGCAACATCATCAACAACAACAGCAACAACAGCAACAACAGCAGCATCAACAGCAGCAGCAGCCACATCAGCAGTTCCAGCAGTTCCAACAGCACAATCTGCACCAAAACATCCATCAACCCCTCCACCAAAACCTCCAGTCAAACCTGCAGCAAAGCCTGCACCACCAGCAGCAGACCAACCAGCCTAACGCTGCAACGGAGAAACTGCTAAACCGGAAACCCGACGGCACTGAACCGGAAGCGATCTACGATCCGCTGTCTACTGTGCCGACAGGCCATTCTATTTCCGGAATGCAGCTGCAGGATATGCAGACTAAGCAGACTTTGCCGCCGGCTTTCCTGTCGGATTTGAACTTCGGCAACGACAGCGTTTCCCCCGCGGCTGTCGCCACTTCCGACGTTTTCCTCAGTCCACAAGCGGCTGCCCTGCCGAACCCGAATTCGCATATATCTATGGCGTCCACAGAAGCCAACAGCCCATTCGGACATTTCGGCGAAGACATGGACTATGAAATGGATCTACAAATGGACGGGCTAGGCGTCCCGTCGCCGAGGTCGGCTACGGCAGGCGCGCCGTCGCTGTTTATGCCGAGCGGAGACAGCGGGAGTCATAATGGAGGACACAATGGAGGACAAACGATGCAGCCGAGTCATTCGACGCATTCGGCTCATTCTGTGCACTCTACGCAACCCACAACTCCTACTACTACCGGGGGACTTTTCCCTGGTTCGGGAACGGGCACAACAACAGCGGCAGGGCTGCCAGGGTACTATGCATCTCCATCTGTACTCGGAGCTGGGCCGACTAACCAGCCGGCTATGCCCGCTACGCCGTTCTCACAGGACGAGGAAAAGGATTTCTATATTCCTGATCCGGCCCGGAATTTGTATTTGGCCAGCAGCAAAGAAGCACCAGCAGCCAAGCCATATACGTGTCCAGTAGTAGGATGTGATAAGACGTATAAGAATCAGAATGGGTTAAAATATCACCGAGCGCATGGCCATCAGCATCAGACACTGCGGTTGAATCCTGATGGAATGACGTACTCTGTGATTGACCCAGCTACTGGACGGGTAATGAGTGGGAATTGGTGTGGAGACGATGACGATACGAGTAAACCATTCCGATGTGATGTGTGTGGTAAACGGTATAAGAATATGAATGGACTGAAATACCACAAGGGCCATACTACACACTGAAAACCGGGGGTAGAGGTTGTATTATATAGATACTGTGGGTTTAGGATACCTTAGGATACCTTAGGATACCTGCTGGATGCGCAGGTTGAATGGCGCGGAGTTTTTTTCGGTTGTGGGGTTAAGGAGTGTTCGCGAAGGACAGGGGTGGCGATGCCGTGTACGTGTAGTGCGTGGGTAGATAGTAATAGTAATCGAATATCATTTACTCAGCGTAGGAAGTGTGAAAATGACTCGGATATTGGAGAATTGGGTGAAAAATATCGTATTCGTAGGGTTCCGAGTCGGGACATCACGTCTCACTTCGGAAGGGGGGGGGAACTTCGCGTCTCACCTCATAGAGGTAGAACCGTTGAATCAACTAACTGCCGTTTATTCCAGAACGTAAGAGTATTTTATTTTGAGATATCAGGGTATATTTGGTCTTTAATGGCTATATGGCCGTTTTTCATGTAGTGAAATACATCTTTATGTTGTTTATGTTATATATATCCATACAGTAGTCCTTTTAGCCCTTTCTGAAGACACCTGTTATTGGACACCCAGCCTTTTTCCAGTTTCCATGCTCATCAGCTTCAAAGCAACGATTCAGAGTATCAAATAGATTAAATACTACGTAGTAAGCTAAAATTTAACACCAACAATGCTAAAACAACAATAAAATCAGACTACAAATGTACTCAACACTGTAGTACCCTACAATACACTACATCTTCCGCACATGGCGTCTCATCACGCTCCAAACTTGATGTAATTTAGTCAATTTCCATATACAGAATATACATGTCAGGTGACACTGCCTCCTTACCAAAACAAGAAATACATAAACACATTTCCCATTCGAGGAACCCCGAGACAATCTCTTATATCAAATGCTTCGTTCCTCCTTCAAGTATCAACTATTCCCGGCCTAATCTGAGCTCTAGACTGCCAGTATATACACCGGAGTCTTTATTTATGCCTCCGAAATACTCACTACAACTCGCAGATTACATTATACGCAGCTAAGCCCTCTCCAGGTTCATTTTCCACCTGCTATATCCAACTGCAGCTTCTATTAGCTCTCGGATCTCCAAATCTCGCAAATCTCGGCTCTGCAGCCGCCATGGCGTCCACCAGCTTTGCCAACAACTTCTGGGGGCCCACGGATGACGGGGCCCAAACATTGCTCGGAAAACTCCGGTCATCTCGTCAAACTCTGGAAGAAATTCACGCATTCTATAAAGAACGTATAGCAATTGAAGAAGAATACGCGAAAAGAATGTCTCAATTAGCTCGCAAAGCCGTCGGAGAAAGAGAAACAGGAACGCTGAAAAGAGCACTGGAACAACTCAGATTAGAAACTGAACAAATGGGTAAAAGTCATCAAACGCAAGCTCAACAACTACGTAATCAGACTGACAACCCTGCTCAGGCTTTCTTAGATTCATTCAAAGTACGCTATCGTGCAGTGGAAAACACAGTTGAAAAACTGCTGAAATTGAAATCCTCGCTGGAAGCTCAAGTTGAGAGAAATCGTTCTAGATTTGAGATCGATTGTAAGAAGATAAATGGATTATACGCACAATCTAATCTCTTATTAGGCAAAGAACTGGAAAAAAATCAAGCCAGAATAGCAAAACTACAACAGTCCATCCCTACAACTCGCCACGAGTACCAGCAGAGCCTTGCCGCTTTAGCCGAAGTGACAGATCGCTGGAATTCTGAATGGAGATACGCTTGTGATCGTATTCAGGAGTTAGAAGAGGATAAAATGTCGTTTCTGAAGAGTAATCTCTGGAATTATACTAACGTAGTATCCACTAACTGCGTCTCAGATGATGCAGCATGCGAAAATGTAAGATTAGGACTGGAGAAATGCTCAGTAGAAGATGATATCGTAGGATTTATTAAAGCAAAAGGTACAGGGAATCAAATATTCGGACCCCCGACATTTGTAAACTATTTAGAAGGCGAAGGCGGCGAAAGAAACAGGGAAGTGCGCACTGCAGACTTCCAAACCACTACAGAATCGTCTTCAGAGGCCCCAGTAGCTGATAAAACAGAGAAAATCAATGCAATGTCGGCAATCCCTGATCTCCGGGCTCGTACAGCGGCATTGAATTTCAACGAAACAGACGATAAGGCAAACTATCCTTCCTCACCTTCTACACTGGGTTCCTCCCTGATGAGTGGTGCTGAGGCTCAGAATCCTGATTTCTCAAGTTCGTTAGGTTCCAGTGTTTATTCTAATTCTTCAGCTTCTGATACGGGTTCCTACAGGTTTTCTGCACGCCCAGAGATTCAGAAAACTGCTGGAAATGCAGCAAATGGAGTAAATACAGGGAACAGAGGGTTGAATGGCAGTCAGATTCCTGTTAATCAAGCCGCTAATACGCCTGTTTCTCCTTCTACTGCTGCAGTTCAGAAACCTGTAAATTCAACTGTAAATTCTTTTGACAATTCGTACGTTCAGCAACCCCAGGAAGAAAAGAAAAGCCGTAACTTCTTTGTTTCACCGTTCAGAAGACGGAAAAGTACAAAGAACAGCGAAACGTCTCAACATTCAAACTGGCATTCCCGTAGTAAATCTTTCACATCTCTGATATCTCCGCCAAACCTGGAACAGGAAAATTCAACCCAAATGCTGAAAAATCTAAGACCTCAAGCTATCTCATCCTCTTCTACCAGCTCCTCCAGTGCTTCTACTATTAAAGCCGCTCCTGTAGTGAATTCTCGTCCTGAAATGAACTCGACAGCTAGCAACGGCTATCCGTCAGACCCCCTGAGGCACGCTTTAGAGAAGCTCAGCCGGCCCGCTGAATCCCGAGGGTTCAACGGGTATGCCGAGGAGCCCCGCGGGCCTCCCGATGGCCGATACCAGCGGTTTGTAGAGCTGGGAAGATCAAAATCGAGCGGAGTGCTGAATGAAAGCTTTCATCAAGCTGAAACAGCCCAGCCTGTGAGTTTGGATCCGTTCCGAAATTACCAGCAGCAGCTGCAGCATCAGCCGCATCAGCAGCAACTACAGCAGCAACAACAACAACTACAGCAACAACAACAACAGCAACTCCATCAGTTCCAACAGCAGCAGCTAAGGAGGCCCAAATCCTACTACGACGGGTTCCAAACAAGCCACACGTCTGCCGTACAACAAATGGCCCCACAGTCGAGCCCCGCAGTCCATCACCCAGGACAGCAGTACGTAGCAGAGACTCAACAGACCAGTAGGCGGGCCAGCAGGCCTCGGTCGCTCGGATATGAAGCTCCGCGAGCGGCAGCTCCGGCAGTGGCAGTTCGGCCTTTAGCAGCTAACGGGTTACCGTTATTTACTCGGAAGGGAGTTCCAGTGATACGACATGCCAGGGCTTCGTACGATTATCGGGCTGCTATCCCGCAAGAGGTTAGTTTCCGTAAGAAAGATATTATTCTGATAGTTAGAATGCAGGAGGATGGATGGTGGGAAGGAGAGATTCTTAGTACGGGAGAAGTTGGGCTTGTTCCGAGCAATTATCTGGCTCCGGTGTAGTTTTGGATCTGACAGGAATTTTATGGTAGGAAGGTGTATTTTGTATTGTATTATATGAGTTTTAAGTGATTTATGTGATTTATGTTGATATAATTGTAGGAAAGGAGAAGGGAGAGAGAGGAAGAGAGGGAGAGAGGGAGAAGGAAGAAATGTATAAACTGAAAGAGTAAGAAAAAAGAAGTGGAACTCAAAGACTGTAGAATTGTGTGTCATGACTTAGAATATTGTCAAGATCTTTTAAGGTACCACTGAAATAGGACTAAGACCTATCAAGATCTACTAAAATACTACTAAGATACTGCCAATATATACACAAGAATAATTTGACGTAAAATGAAAACACACCATTTCCAAGTATGCAAATCTCAATTGCCTCAGTGTTGCTGATAGGAAATGGCACTTCTCATCACTTAAAAGACCAATAGCTACAATTAGCTACTATCATGCCTCTTCTCTTTTATCTATCCTCTAACTCATAAACCATTGAGCACAACAGGTGCCTCCCACCTTCATCCCAACTGTTAGCTTCTTATATTCGATACCACCATATCAGCGCCTGTTTCCTCAATGCTTGATAGCTTTCCTTATTGCTTCTCCATGCTGGAAAACATTGGAATCATCTGAGTCGTCGGAAACCTGTAATAAAAAGCTCAGATTTATCCTGTAGAACGGTAAAAAATACCGAGAAAGATGAAAGGGATGTCCGAAAATTATTTGAAGGAAATCCTGTAATAGTCTACCCTTTTTTTAAGGGTAGAAACCAGCAGAGGAAGATTAGCTGTGTGAATCCGTTGTAGAAATCCCTTGCTGAAAGCTATTGCTGTGAGGAAATAATATTAAAATTCAGCGGAATTGAAACTGATTGACTGATCACTGAAAGATGTGTAATCCGAGAAAAGAATCCACAGCCCTTGTATCTCACCGATTCCTTTTTAACAGTCATCAGAGCAAGGCTGGTCAACCTTTGAGCTACACTTGAAGATCTTGCAGTTTTTGGTGGTGTAGAATTCCCCTCTCTTCTCTCTTCTCTCTTCTCTCTTTTCTCTTCTCTCTTCTCTCTTCTCTCTTCTCTCTTCTCTCTTCTCTCTTCTCTCTTCTCTCTTCTCTCTTCTCTCTTCTCTCTTCTCTCTTCTCTCTTCTCTCTACACCTACAACCGTATTATCATCTGATCATATATTACATACAACACCAAGCCGTTATGGCTCAAAACTGGTACCGAAAATAAAAATGGCAAACCACATAATACAAACAGCGGCCACATCTGCTACCCAGCAGTAATGAGGGTCACTCTAGAGGCCACTTACTGGCTCAAATTATGAGTAAAACACCGAGCATCACCACGATAGCCCAGGAAATACCCTTGTAGCTCGAGATTTCTCTCTTGAAGTGCCACAGGAGTCCAATGGTGCCTTTTCAAACTACTAGGAACCAAATAACCCCTTCAGCTGCTCAACAATCTTACTATACCTCATTTCTTCTTACTGTACCTCACCTCTCCTTACTATACTCATTTCTTCTTACTATATCCCATATGTTTCCGTCCTTCTTACTATCTACCCTCTTCTTCTTCCATATATATTAACTACCATGCACCGCGTATCCTCCTCGCCAACTGAATATCCTTTTGCATGATAGTCACCCTCCTAGCATGGATAGCACACAGATTCGTGTCTTCCATAAGACTCACAAGATAAGCTTCCGTAGCTTCTTGAAGAGCGAGAATAGCAGTTGATTGCCATCGGAATCCAGCTTCCGAGGCCACAAATTCCTGAGCTACGTCGCGCACTAAGCGAGCAAATGGCAGTTTCCTAATGAGCAGATCAGTTGATTTCTGATACTGACGGATTTCCCTCAGTGCAACGGTTCCAGGACGGAATCTGCGTTTCTTTTCTGGGATTGGATCACCGACTGTTGGTTAGCATGAGTTATGAACGAGGAAATAAGAAGGATAGGAGTGAGAGAGAACAGGAGAGTCTGAAATGAGGGTTAAAGCTGTATAGATATGAACTGTGGAAACTGTAGAAAGGAAAATAGCTAATTGGAGAAGAAATAGATGAAGAAATGATTTTGTATTAACTCTAGAATGTAATACAGCTATAGCGGATATAGTTGCTATTATTCTGATTGTTTAATTATTCCATTATTTCTCATTCTTATTCCCATCCTTTCTCACAGTAAACATCCCATATCCATTGTCTTCAGCCTCACAGCGCTTTATTCCCTCCTTCTCTTTTCCCTGCTTTCCTACTTCTCCACTCCTCTTCTCTTCTCTTTTCTACTTCATACTCCAAATCCAATACTTACTCTGTGGCCTATAATACCCACCAGCTCTCACCTGAAAACTTTTCCTCTTACTTTTCCCACCACTGGTGCTGTCTTCTGTTGATTTCCGTGCCGTTTTGCCTGATACTTTGCCCTTCCCCGCCCGAAGCGTTGATCCAGTGGAAAGCCGGGCCATGATGTGTGATGAATGATAATATTGTAGGGAACGATAGAAAAGAGCCCTGAATGGCGTGCAGAACAGCAAATTAACCGGCCAATAAGAGTCAGGATTAGCAGTAATAACTGTCGAATCCTAGTGTGTATTCCTATACCCCAAGCAGCAAATATAGTAAATATTCTTCAGATTATTCAACGACAGTTAAGCGGACTGTTAACAGTACTGGAAACTTCAACTCAATTGACCTCACAGCTCCTTGTTTCCCACTTAAGTCCAACCGTTGTCGCACCTAAGCAGCATCTACCACTATTCTATCAATACCCAGACTGGTATAATCCCTACTATTGATAGCAATAGAGGCTTCCCGAGGTACCCTTCGAGGACTCCACTGCACTCTCATGTTGGAAACTCGAGGATGGCTGGCTGAGGAGCTCCCGGTACTGAGCGCGCGCAACTTCCGGGCAGCAAATTTCCTAAACGGGAAGCACCGACGCCTGAAGCTTGAGCGTGTCGTTGCCGTATTTGGGAATATTCAATATGACGTAATAGGAAGGAGGAGCCGCGACGCGGTTAAAGAATGGGAGAGATTTCTGAGAGGAGATGCGAAGGTCGAGGATGCGATGAGGTGACCAGAGGAGATGGAGAGAAGAGAAGAGAAGAGAAGAAGGGAGGAGATAAGGGAGGAGATAACGGAAGAGAAGTGACGGAAGAGTGGAATGGTGTATTAGGATGTTGCTTGTGTTGCAGTTTGTGTACTGGGATACGGATAAATGTACCATGGATAGGAAAATAGATTGATTTGAATAGAGGCGGAATCTAAGAGGGTATAAGCTACTGCGATCAGAGGGAGAGAAACTTACAGAATCAACATTGGCACTCCTCATCACGAAGGAAGATTATTCTCCTATCGACACTTCTTCCTTATCTAGTTCCAGGTTACTCAATTAGCTCCGCTAGCACAACTACTACTTGGCAAACCTGTAATTATTTAATCTAGTGATGTATTAATTACCATTACCTTGCCCTATTTATACCAATGAATGCCTAATATACAATTTCTTCTATGCCGAAGTAGGAAACTTCATAAGCGAGCAAACGCCATACAAAAGTTCGATAACTTCCTCCTTATTCACATTTTTCGGGAGAGATTCATTCAAATCATTTACTACTAATAGCAGTTCCATGGAACTCATCTCTGGTACTTTCTTAGTGAGAATCTGTCGACTTTGCTCTGATAAATACCGCGCTAGAGTTTTAAGCCGATCTTCATACTGAGACAGTGGTACAAGTTCCCCATACCTCATTTGCTGAAGATGCGTAACCGTATCAGGAATGAAATCAAAGGCTTCTCGACAGATAACTGAAAAACTCTCCTTCACATTAGCTGGTGTAACATCCAGGTTAACAAGTTGCCCTGCCATGATCGGTCGTTTACTTGAAACAGGGTAAATTCCTGATACTCCAAAAGCAACCTCCTGATTTTCCACTGAATGAGCCGCAACGACAGCAGCTACTAATGCTCCATAATTCAAAGTCTGCGGTGTTAAATGTGCTGCTACGCTAGTACGAAGACGTGGTAAAACAACCATTTCCGCAGGGTTAAGCACTGCACCCATACCTGAGGGGAAATGCAATAAACGAATACCAAGTTGATGAGCGGTAGTTACGAAATCAAACGACAAATGTTGCGCATATCCATCCAGAAGCAAAAGCTTTGGCCCATCAGGTACAGCAGCGGCCAAATGCTTCAGATATTCTATTGAAGCTTCAGGATTGAGTAACCCATTCGATGTTCGACATATCCGCGTGCCTGAAATTGAGGCAGCAGTCGAAGTTAATTCAAATTTGTCATCTCGGACAACTATAAACGGAGCAACAACTGGATCTACGGCTTGAGCTGTCGCTACGACAGTTACTGTACTTCCTTCGTTCTCAAACATATCAGGTAACACATACAAAGCTTGTGCTGTGGCTCGATTATAATCAACTACGCTGAAGCACATCTCATCCATAGCAAAAATGTTCCTTGGACCGAGTTTTTCGCGAGTTATAATCTCTGCTAATGATTGATAGAAATGATCAATCTGGCGCAGCTTGTTATCAGTGTATTCAGTAGATTTGATCTTCAAAGTGAGTTGATAGTTAAATCCTTTGCGTTTCAAGAATTTAGAGAACCAATTTTGACCAATCGGGATATCCTTTGCCGCGATTGGCCGCTGTGCCGCTGGTTGACGCCGATAAATCAGCTCACGAACAATTTGTTCAACATCTCGCTTATCCACAGCAATACCAGATGCGATAAACGTGTGAAGATAATGAGTAAGTTGCTCTTCTTCTTCTAATGTTAACAGACCATCACCTTTTGCAACGCGAGACTTGAAAATAGGCCCAGAGTCTTTATGTCTATAGCGATAACGCAGAGTAGACAATGGAATCTTCAAAACCTGTGAAGCTTGATTGACATTGAGGTATTGATCCTCACGCAACAATGCCAGTGCCTGTTGAATGCGATCTTCCTTCTCCTGTCGCGATAGTGTGTGCCATTGACGGGCAGTTGCACCCGGCCGTGCAGCCCGACGGGGAGCGCGTTTCTTCAATGCCGCTGGGGATCCAGGAGCGGAACTACCGTAATCGTATTCGCTACCCGATGAGTTGGATGGCGACGGTGATGGGCACTGCCGGGGTGGGGCGTGAACATCGGATGTAGTCGGTATGCTGTCTTTCGGCTTTTGTTCCGGCTTCCGCTCCGAAACTATCGGCGATTGTAATATTGTGGCGATATTCATTGTTTATCTGTGGTAGTTTATCTTTCTAACCGCGCGGTTGTTCAAACGCTTTTGTTCCTTTTAGACAAATGCGGGGAAAGCCGAAATCGGCGCAACGCCCTCCGGGAGGAGACGCAAGGTGCAGGATGGCCGATATCGGAGATGGGCCCTGCGAAGAAAAAACGAGCGAGCACTTCAGCCGAGGCTCGCAATAATACGCTTCCAGAGGATTAGGCGATACCTAATGTCACTTTATTGACTATCATTCAATCTAACACGCGAACCAAGCAGCTGTCAAGACCACCTTCTCCATCTACGTGAACATGAAAATCATAACCAGCACACTATTGATAAAAATTACAGCTGAATGCTTCTAATATATATAATCTTCAATCAACGCTGTTCCGGAGTGATTTAATTACCGGGTTTAAGTTGTTTTCGGAACCTAAACTGTACAGACGATGAACCTCCACTCAGTGTGGAGTGGTTCCGAAGTGTAAAGAGGGGGTATGTGATCAGCTCCGCATCGGATTTAGCTTATTACTTCACAAGTGCCGAAGAGCGATGGTAGAGTATTAATGAAATAAGTAGGTTGTTATTATCTAAAAACAATATTTAAATAATATAAGTGAATAATTGTTTGGTAGCGGTACTATCAGTTAGTTTTTCACCCTGCTACGGCCCTTTTTCTTATTCTTTGCCCCAGCTTGACTCTTTCCTCCCTATATTTTTTGAAATTACATACGGATGTGTGTACGTTGAGAGGTGAAGAGATAACTTTTCCGACTGGCCCTGTTTGGTATACACCATTTACAAGTATATGCGGCTATACTTACCTGTACTTATCCCTCGGGTTCAGTTTCCTGTGAGCAGCATGGGGTGATGGGATGCCCGGCTCAGGGTCGTCTACCGAGGGCCAAGCAAGCTGTATAGTGCTACGGCTGAGCCAAATATTGCCTGAGTATTCGTGCGGTTAACTGAAATTACGTAGAAGAACTTGTATTGTAGATTATAAGCATATATTCACATTTTCCGTACTTCGGAGGAGCTTTTTCCCACACTCTACAGTATACACACTACTATCAGACTCATTCCAAAGTTCTTATCCGTACTACGAGTTCGGTAAAACATTCATTGCCCGCACAATACCATATTGTATGAACCCGGAACAAACTTCCCTCATTCACCGGGATTCGGAACTCTAAGACGTGCAACAGTGTATAGAGATAGAGAGCCAGATAGCCAAATGAGGGAGTTAACATGGAACAAGCTTCTTTTGAGCTTCAAAAAAATGTCAATTCTTGCAAGTAGTACACTAATAAACCCGTGAAAATCATAAATTTTACCATGAATATCACCAGACACCCAGAAATAAGGCGAAATCCAATGTGGGGTCAATCAGTCTCCTTTCCCGCATTGCAATTCCGAGATTTTTTCATTTTTGCCTATTGGAGGGATCGGAAAGTATTGGATCACGTAAGCGGGAAAGCGTATCCGAAAGCCGTTTATAAGTATATCGGAAAATCGACAGTCGGAAGTGTTTAGAGGAGTAGCAATACACTTGGAATATCGGAGCGGATCCTGTAGTCTTGAAAATGGGAACTGAATGTCTTTGAGAGTCTTCTTGGGCGGGGGTTGTGCGGCATTATGCGGATATCACGGTCGGATTTCAGCCCTCCAGGTGCCCAGGTGGGTGAAGTGGGGGTTTAACGGCCGTTATCCGGAGAAAGTTTCCTACTATAATATTTAAGTATACAGGAGAATTACGGATAAAGGTTGAGAGGGTAGTCATATTCCCCACATTTTCTAGACTATTACAAAAACTGACAGCTAAACCTGCAGAAGCATCTCGCAAGCCGAGCAAGCCAAGCAAGCCGATCAACCGAGGATAATTACTCTTCAAATGAGTCAGATTCTCAACAGTTAGGCCCCTTTAATCCGGTAGAATGATCCTACCCTACGCACATCCCCCAGTACCGTCTGAATGGCTTCCGACCGCGTTCCCTGTTTGACAGGTGTTACCGCTTTCTCTCAAATCTTAATTTTGTTCCGTATTTATGCACCGTTTATTCACAATTTCTACCCGGTTTATTTTCGTGAATACCAGAGTTTATCCCACTTATTCCGCGGCATCGAATCTTATCTGACGGGTTCCGAATTGCTACGATCGTTGCCATAGTTTCAATTACCCGACAATTATGATCACGTAAACATATGTTACTATGAGATATGGATGACGTAAGCTGAAAAAGAAGAATCCCCGACTGATTTTTTAATGCGATATTCACATGGCTTTTCCATTACCGATTTCGGTAAATGTAAACAGCAACGTCGGAACGCAGATGAGCTTGTAAAAACCCCGAAACCCGAGACGGTGATCCGTCGGAATAACCGAGCCGTAACTGTACACAAACGGCATCCGAGTACTCATGGGTTTGGCATCTATTTTGTTCCCTGGTTTTACCTTATTTTGATCCAATTTTGATCCTACTTTAACCCGTTTAATCCATACAATCCACATCAACAACTATGGAGAACGATGTGAGGCAAAAACCTCAGCATCAGACAGAAGCGGATAAAAACGCGTAAGTTTCTACCCCCAATAACCTACAAATATGATCCCGCTTTTGATCTTCTAAACAATTTCTAACCCATACACAGAGTTTCTCTCAAAATTGGGCTTATAGGCGACGCACAAATTGGTAAAACTTCACTTATGGTAAAATACGTCGAAGGATGCTTTGATGACGACTATATTCAAACTCTGGGAGTGAATTTCATGGAGAAAACAATCAATATTCGTAATACAGAGATTACATTCTCTATTTGGGATCTTGGCGGACAAAGAGAATTCATAAATATGCTACCATTAGTATCAAATGAAGCTGTAGCTATTCTATTCATGTTTGACCTTACGCGCAAATCTACGCTTAATAGTATTAAAGAATGGTATCGTCAGGTGCGGGGATTTAACCGTACGGCTATCCCATTTCTGGTTGGCACAAAATACGATTTATTTGTACAATTGCGGCCTGAAGAGCAGGAAGAGATATCAGAATATGCTCAGAAATACGCCAGGGCAATGAAAGCTAGTTTGATTTTTTGTTCAACGAGTCATTCAGTGAATGTACAGAAGATATTTAAGATTGTACTAGCAAAGGCTTTCGATTTGAAGCTTACGATACCAGAAATTACTTCAGTCGGTGAACCCTTATTGATGTTCCGGAACGTAGATGATCTGTAAAGCTGGAAGCTGGGAATTGGAAATTTGGGCAATTAAATGAGTTTCCAGCAGGAATATTTGGTGAGGGACTCGCAGATAAGCTGAAATGAATATATTTAGCGTATATTTTGTCTAGCAGAACAGACAGAAACAAATAATACCAATTTCTGCTTAGACAATGGGATTCTCTACTCGATTGGCTTTATTTCTGTATAGTATATAGCCTATATTAGTGACTAGTGACTAGTGACTTTGTTTCTGGTTGTTTGCCTTCTTAACAGCTGAGAGCTGAGTGAGTTTTCATAGTTTGTTTCACTCTCAGAGGTCATTCGCCCGTCTTATGAGACTTTTCAGCATCTTGTGAGTGCCAGAATGCCATAGTAATGCCATAGTAATGTCATAGTAATGTCATAGTAATACTATATTGTAAGTCTGGGGAAGAATTAGCTGTTATCTGTGTTTTAAGCCTTTCAGCAGTTATGAGGGATTGTGAGGGAAGTTACAGTGTTCTCATTGAATTCCCGAGTTCACTTTATATAAAGAGCCTCAACTCAATCACATGGGTAATAGTCACTTCTTCTTGATCTTCTTCTTCTTCTTCTTCTTCTTCTTCTACTACTACTACTACTACTACTACTACTACTACTACTACTACTACTACTACTACTACTACTACTACTACTACTACTACTACTACTACTACTACTACTACTACTACTACTACTACTACTAC